>CAJZCY010000003.1:11225000-11295000 GCA_914969975.1 Anopheles atroparvus | reverse complement strand
AGATGAACTCCGCGGTGCATGTTTGCGGGGCGTTAGAAGGGAACGAAAGGACAGCGAGAGGAGAGAGAAAAGGGGTTAGTATGAAAAAAAAATGCTTATGAATGAAGCACCCCTCAAGCGGTGTGTTTGCAATGTGAGTGACCTATAATTTTTGCTGCCTCCCGTGTTTTCATCAATTTTCCACCCGAATCATCCGAGCACGCCAGGGATGGTGGCGGGAGGGGACGCGAGCCACCGTTGGCCGTTCCGGCGGACGCACGGGAGGGACCGCAGGCTGAAGTTGCCGACACGCGCTAGCCGCTACCGCAGCGTCCTCGGGTACTGCGGACACCTGGACAATGGTCGGGCGAATGGAAGGATGGCGCGCGAAAATCCAATCACTTTTCACCAGCGCTCGCTGCACACACGGCATACGTACGTGCCTATCACGTTATGCGTAAGAATCTACCCAACGCACAGCGCACGGGAAAGAAATTGGACCACTTTCGCACATGTATACATACGTTCACTCTGGTCGTCGCGGATTGCTCCACCGCTGGCAGCACGCTTACTCACTGGCTGGAGGCTTCAGAGACCGTCGATCCGAAACTCTGGGTAGCCACGCCACCGAACGACACATGCACCCCTACACGCGGAGACCTACTCGGAAGTCGTATCAATTTGCTGGCCACCTGGTCCTTGCTCCACCAGGTCGAATGGGGAACGGGTCAAACGCCCCCGACTGCAAATGGGTGCGCACGGTGCTCCACGCGATTTTCTTCTTTCCGAACACAAATCACTTTCACCAGTGAACCAACGAAAAAATGAAAATTATACCGAAGGCGTTTTACCAGGCTGGGAGTCGGACACACCAAAGGACAGACGGACACTAAACGTTATAAAGCAAACTTGCGCTTGTCATCAAATCGCCCTTTCAAAATCTAGCACACTCTCGACGACAAGCTCCACTTTTTCGTTCCTCCTCCCCGCGCCACTAGGACTCCTTTTGGCCGCTGCAAGTTGCTGCTACTTGCTCTCCCCGCGTAGCTGTCCTTGCTGGGCCTTCCTTTTTCCTCCCCTGGTGCGCGGGATCGACTTTCTTTCAATCTGCCAGCAGGATAAATCCACCTTCATCCATCGTATTGCAGTGCCAGCCGACGGGGAAAAGAGGATCCGCAAAGAAGCGCTTTCCTGCTTTTTTTTCCTGCTCTTCTTTTTCCTCTTCTGTACCAGGGATGCCGTGTTCCCGTTCCTCCGGTCGCCTAGCTTGAGCCGCACTGGAGATTCGTAAGGTAAGATCCTGGCTAGTGCTAATCACACCACCACCACCGCCAGCTCCACCAGCAGCACCACTACATCCGCCACCGATGGCGGACACCGTTGTAGATGAATGAACAACGAGGACGACTCCGACGAGGACAGCTCCGCAACGGCACCGATGTCGTGCGCTCGTGGCATTCCCGATTCAAACTGCGGATGGTACGCTGTGCGACAGCTACGGTAAGCAGGGTTTCGGCTCACGAAGGATTTTTATTCCTTGAGTTGTCCTTTAGGAGGCGCTCTCTCTCTCTCTCTCTCCCTCTCTCTCTAGCAGTCGAGTTCTCATTTACAAGTCTTTGACGAAAGAAAAAAAAAACCTCAACCGTTACGTGCGTCGTCCCAAAATTGAGGGCCTGCACATGCGCACACGTGGGAGTAACACCCGACGTCAGCGTGATGACGGCTGAGTTCGGTGAATGGTAATTTGAAAAGTCTGCTACATTTTGAATTGTGCGCACTGCACGGTTCACCGTTACAAGCTGCGTCCGGGAAATTTATTAACAGAAACGAATACTAACACCATTTAAAGCTACGCATAGTCTACAAGTTGGTTCCGTACAAATTAACGACCCGGTTTTTGTACCGTTTCGAGATGTCCTTTTCGATCTGGCCCTGCAGTGTTTTGGTCTGTTCGATGATTTTCATTTGCTTCGGTTTCAGGTCGACGCTTTGCTGCCGAAAATTGATCGATTTCTCCTTCAGCGCCTTGGCGGTCTCCTTCATCTTGTCGATGGATGATAGTTTTTGCTTAACTTTCGAAGTAAGAATATCGACGTACCTGCGTAGATTGACGAAACACAGAAAAGAAGAAGAAACATTTGTGAGCGAAGTTAGACCGGAAGGCGAACCGGAATCCAAATGCTGATACTTACTCCGGTGAATGTTTAATCTGATGAAGATGCTGCAGCAACTCTTCCATCAACCCGGAGTGCACCACTTCCACCTCGGCCATCATTCTAGCGAGCGACTTTTCGTCGTGATCGGGAAAACTGTCCATCATCGTGAGCGTCAGCAGCTGCGCCTTATCGGTGCTGCTGAGCTGATAGAGGCGCATCTTCAGGAACGCTTGCAGCTCCTGCAAATCGTTCAAAAATTGATCCCGATACTGCGGCGCATCCAGCACCGTGTAAGCCTCGTTGCCCTTCGCCACCCCGCCCGAGTTGCCATCCTCCTCCACCACGATGCCGCTTTCCTCGAGCGAAACGTCGAAATCGATGTCGTTGCCAGCGTCCGGCGCTTCCACCGGGGCTCCCCAGTCAATGTCCCCAACTTCGAGGTTGACCGGCGCTTCATAATCAATATGCTCGCCGCCAAAATCTATTGCCGCCCCGTCATCGCCGAAATCGATCGCACCCATTTCCTCCTCATTTGAAGCGTCCGCCTGCGCGTCGAACTTAACCTGAGGCTCTTCCACCGCCAGCGGAGGCTCACCGTAGACGTATTCGTACACGGTTGTGTTGCCCTTTGCCACCACGTGTCTTAGCAGCGGCAGACACTGCTCATCGCCAACGAACGAGGCGTACAGCTCGATGGCCTTCTTCAGGATGGACACGGACGCGGCAACCTTTTCGAACATTCCCGGCAGATCGTTGAACACCTTCTGCACCAGCTCCTGGCGAATGTTTTCGCCCGAGACACCCAGTTGTTTGCACATGTTCTGATACTCGCCATATACCACCTTTTCCGAGCGGCCCAGGTCGTCTATCTTCTTCTCGGCCTCTTCGCCCAGCTGCTCCAGATTCTTGATCTGCTTCTTAATGCCGGGTATTTCGTAGTTTATATTGCGCACCAGAATTTGGGCCGCCTCCGCCAGGTAGATGCTGTCCTTCTCGTACATTTTAAGTATTTCCTGCCAATCCTTCATCCGCTGGCTGCCGTAGCGGCCGAATACGTTCTTGGAATCGGCTTCGGTTGTTTTCAGGATGTCTACGATACGCTGACAGTGGAAGTAGTTTATGTCTGCAAGTGGAGAATAAAATAGTTCCCGGCGTGCAGGCTAGTCCCCGACTTCGCTCTGTACTTACGGGCACCGGATAGAAGCTGCAACAGTTCATCGTGAGCTGGCATGTCCGTGATTGCGTTGCTGATCTTGTTGCGGATGTTGCGCACATGAAGGTGCCAGTTTTTATCGACAATCCGTCGCGATACAAGCCAGTCCAGCAGTTTCCCTGCAAGGATGTCGATTGGAATGTCTGCCTCCTGATGAAAAACAGTAACGTACCATAATATTGGGCCTTTGTTAAATGCATATTTCAAACTTACATTCATCGTTTCGAATCAACGCGAACCAGGTAGATTGAACGGAAGACCAGTGAAAGGCGAAACAGAAACCAAAATAAGGTTTCCACGTATCAACCAAGATGGTAAGGCGAAAGGTGGGTTCATAAGTAAACAGTTTGACACAAATTTCTGGAAAATTGAAAATTTAATTTGAAATTAGTTAAAAATTAGTTTGTACAATTTCTATGTGTATGGGCAACATTATTATACTATTAAATGGTTAATAATTGTAAGAAAACTTACAAAATATACGAAAATTTGGTGTATATTAACCAAATCAAATCAGACTTGCTTTTTTCCTAGTGGATTGTCAAAATGCTCAAAAAAAATTGATTAACCTGTATAATCATAATTTATCTGAGAACAAACATTGACTCCCTTGCTGTCATAACAGCCGGTTCCAGTAATGTTTTGTTTTGGCATCATCGTAAAACAATCCAACAGAAACATCCAATAGACCCACCCGGGAAGACAATTCCTACCTTTATTGCCGAGCAGCTTAAGGAAGTAATAACACTCGGCGGTGTAATGGCAAACGATAAACGGACTGTGTACGTTGGTGGTCTTTCCGAGGAAGTAACAGACAAATTGATCACCGATGCGTTCATTCCATTCGGAGACCTGGTCGACATTCAAATGCCGATCGACTACGAATCGCAAAAGCACCGGGGCTTTGCTTTCATTGAATTCGAAAATGCCGAAGATGCTGCGGCGGCCGTAGACAACATGAACGATTCGGAACTGTGCGGACGAACCATCCGGGTAAATACAGCTAAACCGCAGCGCATCAAGGAAGGTAGCAATCGGCCGGTATGGGCTGATGATGGATGGCTGCAAAAACATGCCGGGGCCACTTTGGGCAAGGACAGCAAAGAACCAAGTGACGCCGGCACCGAGGAGGTGCAGCCCACCGAGCCGAAAGCTCCGGAGGAGAAGAAAAGGAATCCGCAGGTGTTCTTTGACATTCGGATAGGAAACAGCGATGTGGGGCGCATCATTATGTCGCTGCGGGCAGATGTGGTGCCAAAAACGGTGGAAAACTTCCGTGCCCTATGCACGGGTGAACAGGGCTTTGGCTACAAAGGATCTTCCTTTCATCGCATCATTCCAGAGTTTGTGAGTTACCTTCTTAGGTGTTTATTACATGTTGATGTATGAAGTTTCGCGTTTTTCATTTTCAGATGTGCCAAGGTGGTGATTTCACTGCCAACAATGGCACCGGCGGTAAATCGATCTACGGTAAAAAGTTTGCCGATGAAAATTTCACTCTGAAGCACACTGGTTTCGGTGTCCTATCGATGGCAAATTCTGGTCCGAACACAAACGGTTCACAGTTCTTCATTTGCACCGAAAAGTATGTATTATATTGTTGAACCAATGTTGAACATCCATTCGTAGCTATATTGTGATATTTTACTTTGCTTTAATAGAACCGATTGGCTTGATAACAAACATGTTGTGTTTGGTAACGTTATCAGTGGTGCTGATGTGGTCCGGAAAATGGAACGCTGTGGATCGAAGGGTGGAAGAGTGCAACAGAAGGTGACGATCGTGGCATGCGGCGAAATCAAAGGGTAGAAAGATCAATAAAACATAATTCAATATTTTACATATTTCATTCATGTTTATTATAAACTCTATTTTATTATATCGTTCGTTTCGCACTGAATAATGCTGATTTCTAAAATTACATTGTACTCCTTTGTGTTAAATCTAGTTAGTGCTCGACGATGTCTTCACCTGGTACAAAAATTTCGCTTTCTGCCGATAGATCATTCACCGTTTCGCTATCACGGTATTTCAAGTAAGATTTTAATACCTGAGGTACATCAAGTGATTCTAAACGATGGATGAATTTATTAGTGAACCCTTTCGCATTCGGTTTTTCCATCCCATTGTACACTGCCATCCGTACAGCATCTCGGGCGAGCCTTTTTAATGCAAAACATGGAAAAATGCGAAACAATAGCTTCTGCGTTGGCATCGCGGCAATATGGCGGCACAAAATTTTCACGGTATCGCTGGAGCGAATTTTGTATACTTTTCGTGGGCACATGAATAAGTATGAGCAGTAGCCAATAAATGGTAATACCAATTTTAGCATCCTTTTAGTATCGTCTCCAATCAGTTCTCTTACAAATTTATCAATATCGCCTTCGTAACACGGCATCAGTAAATCCACAACTCGCTGGTAGCGTAGCGTGATCCGCCAATCCCATTGCCCAAGAAAGGGAGCGAGCACAGTAAAATGGCTTTGCAACATTTGGAATATTAACTCAATGAAAATATCTCGTACAAATTTTCCTACGATCGGCTTCGTAACCTTCAGAAAAGATATCAACCTTGCCATTAATTCCAACGATTCATCGGTATAAACTATTCCCGTGTGTGCCAACTTGGCCAACGCATTTGCTGTGTCAGAATGCTTAAAATCCTTAGAAAATTCTGTTGATACAGATCCATCTAACGTTGGCGAATGCTTTGCTTCAAACCACACCAGCATCGCCAGGGCACCATAGTCGGGATTCGAGAGCAGTTCGTATAGCGATCTTATGGTTTCATTCTTTTCCCATTTCATTTCCGTTTCAATGAAGAAAGGCATCAATGACTGGCTGCGAGTGCTCAACAGGGCTGGTCGTAGGATGTCTAAAACATCATACCGCTGGCGGTGCATATGTTGTGGGTTTTTCAAGTTGTATAAAATCTTGAAAATGGCAATTTTTTTAGCAACTTCGTAATTCGCTCGAGCACTGAAAATTGTAATGTCCGGGCATCGGCTTTTTGCCATGAACAGTAGATGTATCAGTATTCTTATATCACCGGTGTCGAACGCTGCAGTATCCGCTGGTGATTCATCAGCATAATCCAACGCATTCGCGTTGGCTCCGTTAGCTACTAGAAGCTCGACCAAATCCAATCTGTTCATAGTCACAGCATAATGTAGCGGGGTAACATTCTCATTGTTGCCTATGTTGATCGAACTTTTTCCCCTCTTTATGAGATATGCTACGATCTTGAGAGGGGCAGACCGTTGACAAGCTCTTGCTAACGGTGTGTATCCTTCGTGGCATCTCGTTTCGCAGTCAGGGATCAAGCGCGTTGCTATTAATTTAACACATTCCAAGCTGCCGCTTACTGCAGCGTGGTGTAGAAAAGTCCATCCATGATTGTCCGCTCGCCTTCTTAGAGTGGTAACGCTCTTGCGAGAATCAAGTGCTACACGCAGCGCTTCGGAATCTCCTTCTCGAACTGCATTCCAAATGGTAAAAACACTCATTCCGGCTGCTGCAAGAACAGACGTCATGCATGTTCGTGAGCAAATGGTTACTTTTGCAAATGTTTGCTTTAATTTAGCTTACCAATCCAGTTACAGCGTCAGATAGAATATGCAGCTTCTTGATCAGTTTACTACAGTTGAATTAAGATTGATCTGGACGCGATCGCGCTTGGGTTGCCGAGCTTTCTGTCAAAATGAGGAACATCAAGATGCTGTTCAGCAGGGAGTATCATAAAGAACACTGATCTCTAGAAATGGTTGTGAGCATCCCCGAGCCCGTCTGTTGAATGGATGTGTCTGTTTCGTCGCATTATTTCCAGTGCAATTGTAAGCTAACACGTTTCTGACCTAGGTGAAATAAAAGTTAAAATAGTGAAGCCGCAAAATTGCAAGAAGGCACCTGGAAAGTTTGTCGCCTTGGTGATCTGTCAAATATTCAATTGTTTGAACGCCGCGGCTACCCGGAACTAATGTTCTATTTCAACAGATCGTAAATTCATTGAAAATCAATTAATAGCATGACATAGTATGTGAATAGATTTATTTACTATATCCTTGGTACAAGAGACATGAGAAAAATCCAAATCGAGTATACGTTAGACGGATAGGGCTTTATGTACACGCCCAGTGCGTATTCCACACCAGCTTCCGAATTCAAGTGTATGCCTGTCCCTTTCACCTGGGACACGATTGTCGAAAGATTGCTGTAGGGAAGATTAATGGGGAATCCATTCACCTTGTACGAGACAAACATTTGCGCGAATTCATCAGCATAGCGTTCGGTGTACACCTCTGTGCACGCATCACGCTCCAAGCTCATCAAGGTGCTTCGCAGATGATCACTCATAAATCTACAATGCCAATGCAAATTATTATTTCTCTACGGCTTGTTGGTTCATGGCATCTCACCTGTTCCAAACAGTTTTACGATGTGTTCGCCAGGAGCCGATCTTTCTCATCAATTTCCGCTCGATAGCGCGCTGCAGCTCTTTGGCAGGCAGGGCTTCCTGGTATGAAATCGAATCTTCCTGCACGCACCCACCCGGCGCTTCATTGAAGCGATTAAACAATGCACGCCAGTAGCCAGATTTTCGCACGTCCAGCTGCGTGAGAAACACGCGGTTCTCCTTTTGAACATTGCCCCAAACGTTGGCCTGATTCACTAGCAAATAGACGCGATTCAGCGGACAGTACGTGTCGGTGCTGCTGTACTTTTTGCCACTGCAGGGATCAACAACGAAGTACTCGCCCCCGTCCAGAAGCAGGACGAACGTGGTATCACCAACCAGCACGCTGTTCCCGAAGATAAGCCACACATCGTAGCCGAGCTGCAGGTAAAAGCACGCCAGCATCACACCGAGATCCTTTGGTGAAGCGCACAACATTGTAAGGATTTCCTGCAACAACCACAAACCGTTACGCAGGCGGGGGCCCAAACCAAACTCTCCGAAGCCCGTTCTTACCTTGTTCGTGAGCCAAACGCCTCCTAATTGCGAGCACGGATCAATGCTGTAGTGCACGGGAATGAGAGATACGTAACGTCTTATCATAATTTCAGCCCGTTCGTCGATCGCGAACGGTATCGGCAGAGGGCCGAGCAGCCGCGTCGCACATATTCGCTTCCCGCCCAGCAACGTCACCATTGGTGGCACAACTGCTCGTGCAGGAAACTCGTGCCGGTACTCGTCGTACCAGAGGTAGATCCGCATTTTTGTTTGCTCCAGCTCCACGCACTCCAAGCCACTGGTGTCGAGGGTCGGTTTTTCGATCAGCGGTTCCAGACTGATAAACAGTGACACGTGCGTAAGCTCACGCATGTCTGGCAGACCGGTGGCGCTGCCTACCGGCGGCAGCCCGTAGCCTTCAGGAATGTCCACCGTGTGACCCTGCTGTTGCCGGTCGTATCCGAAAAGGATGGGCGGTGTTTGCACTTCGAACGTTCCCTCCAGCTAAATGAAAAAGATTAGGAAAATTAAAACGGGTATTCAAAGCTGTCACTGTTTTCACTAACAGGAACACATAATTACCCTTTGGTTCAGGTAGATCGTGCTGATCGGAATCCGCAACCGCCCTAACCAGCGGCTGGAGATGCGCTGGTACACCTCCGTGGGACGTGTTCGATCATCCTCGAGCAGATCCTCCATGTACTCGTCGTACAAATCGATGTGCAGATGCTTCCGAATCTGATCGGTACTGCAGTCCAGTGGGAGTTCCAGTTGCTCGTTCCAGGTCGGGGCCGTACCGTCCGCCGTAGATGTGCGTAGAACACGATCCTTGATCGACACCGTAATGTACGGTCGCACATTGGAGGTGCGAAAAGCTACAGGAATTAAACATACATCATTTTGCTCTCTGATGCAAGTTCAGATTCGGCTGTACTTACAAAATCGACCATTCGCCGAAGACATGTTGCTGTTCCGTCGCCCGGCAGAAACCATCGATTGGTAGTCCTCGGTGCGCATCGGTATACCAAACGAGCGGACGATCGTCACAATGATCTTAAAGTGACTCACATCACTGAGGCGCACCGACGTGCGAACGCTCGGTGACCGTCGGGACGGTTTAAGCGGGCGCCGAGGGCCAAATATCTCCAGAAAGGCCGCACTAAGCGCCCCAAATGTAGGCACCTGTTCGCCGCCCACCAGAAGGTTACTGTTGTTCACCTTGTCCTGATTCAGTACCCGGCAGTGGTTGCTGATGATGTCGTACACTTGCTGCAGATACCGTTTCCCTCGGTGCCGCTGCAGATCGATCGGATCGGTCCCGAGCGTTTCGTCGATTATTTTCGTTCGCTCCTCGTCCTCCCGGGACGGGAAAGCTAGCTCCCGTTCGCTTTGGGGGATAAATTTGGCGTCTCTAAACTTGAGACTGCTGTTGAACCGCTTGCTGAGCATCTGTAGCCGTTCATTTTGTTCGATCTTTTCCTCGGAGCAGAATGTTAGCAAGTCTTCATTGAAATAAAACTCATCTTGGCTTGCTTTGGTTCGGAGCGAATCCATCGAATGGCGTCTCTGTGTATCGCCTTGCTCATTATCGGAACGATTGTCCGACTCTTCGCGCAAAGCCTGCAGGAGCACGGTATCAACCGGTTGCTCGTCGCTGTGTCTGTCCAGCGCGTGTTCGTCGAACCATCGGCGTACCAATTCTTTCGGTAGTACCACCCGTCGCGGCAGCGTTCGTCGTTGGCTTGGGCTGGGAAAGGCACTTCCATCCGTCGGCTCCAGCCATCCAACCTTTAGCTCGACCGTCCCGTTCGCATACGTCTGCGTCTTATACGGCTTGCCACAGGAAAACTGATACTCCACCGGGACCATCTCATCGTAAAGCTCATTATTGCTAGGCAGAGGAACAAATATTTCCGCCCTCCTGCTCTTCATGCCCAAACGGTTCTTTTCGGAAAGCACGATACTGATGGTTTCCGGTATTTTTGTGGTAAGCTTTATCGAAAACGACGTGTTGAAATCGACCACCGTCGGGGGGTCCCCATGGAAATGGCGCGCCTTTGTCGATGCCACGTGGTTTCCGTCAATGAACAGCTTCACCTTGAATAGCAAATCCCTTCCTACGTTGCCCGTGCCATCGATCGTGCACTCCAGGTCTCGCTGTAGGTTAATGTGCACGAGTGGTTCACCGGGCGATCGAAATGCTTCTTCAAATTGCTCTCGAAACTCCCTTCTGACCAATGCTACGTCTGGTTTTTTGGGCCTTTGAATGGCCGGACGTACAGTCGCGTCGGTTTCGGTATCCAGCTGCTGGGCGAGTGCCAGATCGCGCAGGTACGCCTTGTATTCCTGTTTGTCCCGCACGTAAATATCATGCTCTTCCTCGAGTGTCTCCCGTAGCTCCAGCTCGAAACGTTCGTGCCACTCGCTACCGTCGCGTGTTGCATCCGTTTCTTGACTGTTGACAGTCAGTTTTAGTCCACAGTCGAGTTGTTTCGTTTTCATTTCGTCCCACAGCTCGATGATCTGCTGTGCAAGATGTCGCTCCGTCCGGACCTCCTGGTACACCAGCTTCCGGAGTTCTCGCCGTGCCATTTTAAGCTGATATGGATCCACCTCCTCCGCCTGCTCTTCGCCCTCTTCCTTGGCGCGCAGTTCGGTCAATTTCGATTGGAGTGCCTCCGTCCGGTTGAGCTTCCGGATTCGATAGTATTGCTTGTACAATTGCTCCAAGCGCAGCCGCAACCGGACCACTTCCTCAAACGATGGATGGGCATCAAAGCGTAGCACACCGATCAAAACCTTTACTGTGCGCTCCATCGGAAGTTGCTCGACCGCCTTGGCCAAGGGCATTGGCTCCACGTAGAATGGGACAAACGTTTTGCTGCAAAACCCTCGCACCCGCTCGTCGCCTGACATGTACTGCTTGAAATCGACCAGTTCTCCGCACGCATCAAACCATGCTTCCTGTTCCTCCTCCAGCAAACGGTTCATGAGACGATTTTTGTTGGCAATGCTCACTCCTTTCGGCGCCCGGGGGGTGGACAGTTTAGTTTGGTCATTTTTCCTTGTTTCTTCGTTCGTATCGATTACGCATACCTCCTCCAGGACCGTCCTGGAGGCGGAAAACGTTGATCCCGGTTGGTAGTACACCTGATTCTGATTAGTGCATCTGTACTTTTGAGTTTTCCACGGTACAATTACCGATGTCTCATCGCCTGCTCGTAAGTAAGACGAGGCCAGGTGAGTGGACGTATCGGTTTCGTTGGACGATGACGAGCGCTGGGATGCCGATTTTGGTGGAACGATTATGGGCGAAGGTGGGATGGCCACAGGGGTTTCCTCAGCATCGTAAAACACTTCCTCCGGTAGAGCGTCAGAGAAGAAAAGAATTTCTTTATCCAATTCGTGCAACTGTGGCTTTTCGTTCCCGCCATCCGTTGGAGTTTCGTTCAAGCGAGCCAGTGAAGTTTTGACTTCGGTTTCTTCCAGCAGGAAGCTTGGATCAAGTTTGGGTTTGGGACGCCTTCGCTCACGCACCGTTGAAAGGGATGATACGTCCGTTGCTGTAGGGGTTGCTGTTTCGGCTATTGTTGGAACACTACTTTCGCTAGGGCCGGACGTTCCCCTGCCGGATGGACGACGTCGATATCGGTGACGATGGCGTCGCTTTCGTGGTGATTTTGGTTTGAAGCTATCAGCCATTGTTCCTCAAATATTTACAAGTGGATAAATCGGCGTTATTCACTGCCGAACACATAAGATTATCTAGTTGGTGTGTTCATTGTGTTTACGTTTACTTTACGTAGCAACCGTTGCTAAGATTGTGATTGTCAGATGTTTGAAATACTCGTTCCCCGAACATTTACTGGGCCAATTACCTTTGCCATCCGTGAACGTTATTTCGGTAAAACTATAATCCACGTCGCGGGATGCTTATTTGCTCACCCCGCTCAGAATTTGTTCAAAAGGTATCACTTTTGCTGGTTTTAAATATCCAAATACAACTGCTACATTTAAATTGACTCTGAATGTTGACAGTTCAGTTTATTTGACAGAACATCGGAAACGTCAATCAATAATTTATTGTTTACGTTCCCTTCCTCAAAAGAAATACCGTGCATATTCCAAATTGTCTCGTAGTTATTGTTTCAGTATGTATTATTGAAATTACTGAGACATTAAGATAAATAGTGAGACTTAACAAGAAACAACAGTTTGCGTCAAGATGACCGTGGTTGAGTTTTTTGGCTGCAGCTTCTTAGCCTTCGGGCCACCGGTGGCAATGTTTGCCCTCACGATCGCGCACGATCCGATACGTATAATTATTCTAATAGCAGCATCGTTTTTCTGGCTGGTTTCACTACTGCTGTCTTCGACAGTATGGCTAGCATTTTACCCCGTTACGCCGCAGCTTACCTTTGGATTGATTTGTTCGGTATTCATTCAGGTATGGCTGCATACAATGCTTTGTTTATCCGATAGCTTTCCATGTATCGCATGAGTCACCACAAACTGATTGCATTCCTTTCATTGCAGGAAGCATTCCGATACCTGATGTACAAGGTGCTACGCAAGACGGAGAATGGTCTACAGGAGGTGACGGACATAGTGCGAATCACCGACTATCGGCACATTCTATCCTACGCCTCCGGACTTGGTTTCGGCATCATAAGTGGAGCTTTTTCGCTAGTTAACATCCTAGCAGACTCGGTGGGCCCAGCAACGGTCGGATTGAAAAAGGGTTCAGACATCTTTATGCTCATCAGTGCCGCCCAGTCGTTGGCCATGATCCTTCTGCACACCTTTTGGAGTGTTATATTTTTCAACGCATTCGATGTTAAGAACTACTATCACATTGGTTACGTTGTGGCCAGTCATTTGTTGGTATCTTGCTTAACGCTGTTGAACTCAAGTGAGTTTTTCGGCGTTACCTTAAGTTTGTCGTACTTGGTGCTCTCTATTACGGGCGTGATTGCGTTCCAGGTAGCCGGTGGCACCCTAGCCTCTTTCCGCAAGTTCGTCACTTGCAAGTGATCTCGCCGGTTAATATTAGATATTTCAATGTAATTCACAATTAATATCGCTGACTTGTGTACTAATAAATCATAATTACATAACATATTAAGCATTAATTCTTTCTCATTAAATGTGAATGAAGGCAAATGTAACTGTAGAAAATTTTTATTCATTGATGTAAGAAGAGATCGATAAACAATATTTTTCTCCCTCCTAATATTGATCCCATACGTTCAGAAGCTTCATGCTATAGCTCAGGGTTCCTTCGTCCATGTCGGTTTCATCATATCCATGATACCCGTTGTTGGTATCGCCTGGGTATTTTTCCCTTCGTTCGGCTTTTGTGGGCTCGAACTTTCCTGTATAGATGAAAAGCAAAAACAATGCGAATTAATAATACACTCTACATGTAATACATATCGCAATTTGACTGAATGTTGTATTCAGATAGGGGTGAAAGACCAATTTCAACATAGAAACATTATAAATATCATAGTAAGATCATATGAACTATGCAGTCATCATAATAATACAGTTTAAGCGGGTATTGCATAAAAACGAAAGCTTCATACCTTAACGACTTCTTTCTCCAAATGTCTACACGGTCCGCTTTGTCTTGGCGTTTGCGCTGAAAAAAAATGTGAAAAAAGAGGAAACATATTACACACCAGTTTTTTTGGAAGGTATATATCGAAAACAAGACATCGAAGAGTTTTCAGAATCCTTTTGGTTTAATTTGTTTGTTGGAATCGATCATTATTTTTCAGACCCATTTTATCATCATATAAAAAGAGAAACCGCCGAGTTAGATGAGTATGAAGAAACTTACCTACAGGGAGTTGATTCATCATCCTCCGTCTTCGGCAACACAGAACCGGCTGAAATAGAATTGACAACTTTATTAAAATCACGTCCAGTTCTACAGTTTGCATAAAGTGTGTGATATGGCTCAGTTGGCCGTTCTATTTATTGAATCATAAAATATTTCATTTTAAAATGCAGAACATTCATCATGTAGAAAAAATGTGGGTGCTTATAACCAAGAATCTTACACTCACCTTTTGTGTGCAGTTCGTGCCTCTAGGATTCCTTTTGTAATATCCCGTGTCAACCAGCAACAACTAGAGAGGAATGAAGTTGAAAAGAAATTTAGAATCGTGCTCAATGTTCACTAGCATTCAACAGGAGAATGGTAGGACTCAGTTGGCCGTTCTTTTATTGAATCATAAAATACTTCATTTTGAAAGGTAGAACATTCATCATGTAGAAAAAATATGGATGCTAAGAACCAAGAATCTTACACTCACCTTTTGTGTGCAGATCGTGCCTCTAGATTTCCTTTTGTATCCCGTGTCAAACAGCAACACCTAGAGAGGAATACAATTGAAAAGTAGTTTAGAATCGTGCTCAATGTTCACTTGCATTCAGCAGGAGAATGATACGACTCAGTTGGCCGTTCTTTTTATTGAATCATTAAATACTTCATTTTGAAATAAAGAACTTTAATCATATGGAAGGACTATTAAATCATTATAAATTGATAGAACCTACCTACTATTTTTAAAGCTTTCCTTCGTTGTAGGGCTTCTGGAACTTCCCTTGCACGAAGATTCTTGGTACGTCGATGTTCTCCTTGGGATTTATCGTCCGGCGGTGAATGTAGCTGTTTACCAGCACCGAAAATCCGACCTGCTGGAACAACTTCGAGACTTCGGCCTCTGCAAAATAGTAGCTCCG
This sequence comes from Anopheles atroparvus, assembly GCA_914969975.1. NCBI lineage: Eukaryota > Metazoa > Arthropoda > Insecta > Diptera > Culicidae > Anopheles > Anopheles atroparvus. The sequence goes on along the minus strand of CAJZCY010000003.1, from coordinate 11,279,946 downwards.
GGTACCATCCTGGCGCATGTAGAAGTTCTCCGCTATCTTGTGTCCCGGTTTGAACCGCAGCTGAGCCATATCGTACAATCCGTAGTCACGGAACAGCAAAACTCCCCCCGGCTTCATCAACCGAAAAATGTTGCTTGCTACCGTGCGGAACTTTTCCGGGTGAATCGCCGAGAGGACGAAGATTAGCGTCACTATATCAAGGCTGCCTTCTGGCAGCGTTACGAACACTTCCTCGGTGGTGATATCACATGGGAACGCCTTCATGTACCGTTCGTCGTAGAGGTTATGTTGCCGCACCAGATCCACCGCACGTGGCGACAGATCGCAAGCGTAGATGAAATAATCTCGGTGCCCATCTTCGATCAGCGGAAAAATCAGGTTACCCACGCCACACCCAACTTCCAGCAAGGTTTTTTGCAATGCTTTAGCGGCACCTTCTTCTGGCTTTGGATCGTTTTCCGAGTTACCCAGGCAGCGGGAAGCACAACTTTCGTCGGCCGACAACAACTCACTGAATTCACGCGTCGTCCAGTGCCTGTCCTTAAAGAATCGATTTTCGTTCCGTTTGTAGAACAAATCCCAGTGTTTGCGGGCTTCTTGTTCTAGCTTCAGTGCCTGGAACGGCGTCACCATGCGGTTGTTCTGCTGCTCAAGCCGAACCTTTTCCGTGTCGGACAAGACTTTGGCGCTATCGGTGATGATGTCGCCCAAATTGAAAGCAGTTTGCTTCGGAAACGGCGTGCCGTTGCTGCTGGTATTTTCCAATTCCTTTGGCTCAGCCATACTTGTAAAACTGGTGTCACCTATCGACTCTTCTCTTGCCGTGCCGAAGAACTCTAACCCAACTTTCCATCGATTAACTTAACCAGTCAACTCACTCGTTAAAAAAGCACGTCCGTTCGGGGTGGAAGCCACGATGTGAAAGACTGTTTGCTATGTTTCCTACTGCCTCCTCGGTTTCGACCAGCACTGTGTTGGTACGTGACCGAGATGGTCAACCAGTTTTTGTCTCATCTTGTATATGACAGGCTAGTTTGACACCCAGCGGTTCGCAGGAAATTGAACTGCTGTAAAACTATCAAGATGGGTATATCGCTCAAGTGCATGCTGTACCGAAGAAATATTTCAAGCAAACGTTTTCCAAAAACGTGTCTCACGGAAAATATTGGTTTTGCAGAAAATGTTTAAAACTAACAACTGACGTCTTTTTCTCAAAAACCATAAATTTAAAAAAATATTTATTAAAATCTAGAAACATAAAACTACCAAATCAGCGAATTTTGAAGAAAATGTTTTAAACCTCACAGATTATTGTCGTCTTGCAGCACATCTACATTTCAAGTCCAGGAAAAAAAAACTTTTTAAAATAATTGTAATTGGTTGCATGGCGAAAGCTTTCACTATATTTGAGAAATTGTAATTTATTCTCTATTAATATTCCAGCCAGCCCCATTGAAAGCCATGATTAGCCTCAATTTGACAATGTTCGTCGAATAACTTTATGATTGTACCACGCATCGAAATTGGGGCAAAGCATGGCTGTAAATACTTAATTTTTTAAACGGAAACTTTCAGCTGTTTATCAATTTCGAATGCATGTGAGGAAAGAGGAAGGGCCAGTAAATACGTATTAGGTAAATTATGATAGCCATGGTGGTGTCTGAATCAATAGACACGCTCGAAGTCGTCGTGTAGAAACATCGTGTTCGTACACTACACAAGACAACGCTAAGTGAATAAAAGAGCAATCCATTGAACGATACCGAATCATTGTGTACACTACTGCTTCGAGGCGAAGATGTTTAGCTAGTGTGTACGAGTGGCCCCTTCCCCACTTTGTGGCTGTGGAAAAAGAGTAGTTCGGCACGAGTTAGTACCGACGGAAGCCACGTGGTGGCAGACGCGGGCAGCCATAACTGAACTTCCCAGCTGATTGACTGACCATTGGAAGTTGACTTTCAAACGCGGGGTCCTTTTCAGGACCGGCTGCATCCTGCAGTCAGTACCTACGTATACCTGGCGAAGTGCACTTCAACTTTTCACAACGGAAAAGCAGCAACTGCGCCTTGTCGTGCGGAGCGCGGGCGTGCGATATCCGGCTCAACGTGTTCGTGCCACAACGGAAGAGCGAGTTCCCCGACAGTCTTTGCTCCTTTTGCGTGCGTTAACTGACACGATACTCTTTCCATAAACTCTGACATTGAGTGTATGGCTGTGCGTTGAACAAGTTTATCGTTCTTGGCTTTTCGTTAGTTTTGTTGTTGAGAAAAATTTTCGCGCCAACTTCATTCGCCTTTTGTGCCGTGTGAACAGTGTAGAGACGAACCCTCCTTGAAGGGAAAGTGAAAACTGCCAGCGTCAACGTTACTGCGTGGTGTTCTGCCGCAGTGCCCCTCGAACCCGCGGCGCTTTGTATGATTGCTATCGGAGGGAAAACTTTGACGCCGGACTGAGGATCCGGTTGGCCGTGGTTTCGGCACAGGAACGAGGTGAAACCCAAGGTGCAGGGTATTGCTCAATTCGGCAAGGTGCTCAATGGCTTATAGGTGGAGATAGGGCGAACAAAGTCATGCGAACCCTTACGAGGCGCCCTTTTGATTTGCCCCATTTTGATGAAGGGCTCGGTCGAGATGGTTTCAACTAGCGAAAAGTTGTTTGGAATGGTGGACGGGGTAAGACGGGGAACCTCCGGCTTACGATCGTTTGGTTGCTTTACGTGTGAACGTGTATTGCACCGGGGTACGAAATTCGGTTGGTAATCGTTTTCGCGTGTGGCACACTTCCTTTTTTCACACCATCGCCATTACAACCGAAAGTGGGCGGAAGCCGCCAAAAACACGTCCCAAGGTAAGCCGCATGCAATTCGTGCTCGCTTCCTCGGCCCCTCAGGATACACACCATGAACGCGGCTCGGTTTGAAAAGGATCTGGGTAGGCTCGGAAAATGCAATTCAATGGAGGTTAAACATTTGATCGAATGTGATGTGGAAACCAGCGTGGTCGAGTGTCAAGGTCCTGGGCAAATTGACTGGCACCGGAGAGAAAAATTGAATGGCACGTGAATGCTGAGGTTTTGCAGATGCCTTCCTCTCCTCTCGCCCCGTTTCGTTACTGGCCGTTTCATTGTGTTGATAATTGAAAATTACGTTGACTATTGGCTGTTTGATCAATCAATACTGGATGTAATTTTCGTTGCAGTTATCGATGCATCATTTATAGATCAATTTTCTTTTGTTAGGGTTGATCATTATCAGGGATGGTAGTTGCAATCGATATTGGTGGACAGTATCGTTTTCACAATCGTTATTTCCAAATTAAAAGCAAGATAAAAGCAAAAATTACATGCCTCCCTCTCCTTTCGTAAAAATTACAAAGAGAAAGCAGAGCTGCAAGCTTTTCTTTAACGCTGGTAATTTTTATTTTAACCGTGCCAATCAAATTCATTTAAAGTCAATGTCGGTCGGACATTCAGTGACCAACTTCTCACCCAAAAAGATGTCAATGACTGCCACATACAACCGGTGAACTATGACCAGAGGGCGATAATTTGAATTTCTTTTGAGCACGAACGTCTTAACTGTTATTTTGTTACACCCTTTTTTCTTAAAAAGCAAAAACCCTTCCTTGCTGAACCTTGGATAAAAAAAAACAAATATTTGGGATAAGATTTTTCTTGAATTTTTTTTCAGGCTCCAATATTAATCCCTGCCTCATTTTTTTTCAATAATATTTCTTTACTGCTGCTTTTAGTTTTTACGTGTTACATTTCAGGACGAAAATATTAATCACTGTCTCCCTCTCCCTCTCCTACGGCATAAGTACAAACAGGAAATCCTTTCATCGTAGGACAGACGACTGACCATTCGCAGTAAGTGTCCAGCAGCGGAGCATTATCGATCCCAATTGGATGATAGCGATGATTGCACGGCGGTCTATTGAACCGTCTGCGGATGGAACCGTCCGTCTGACTGCGTTCTGTCGACGGTTTGCGACGAATTATTGTACTGTTTTCTTTTGAATTCCGTCGATCGATACTACCAACTCGGCAATTTAGCACGGCAAAGCAAGGTAGTTGAGTTGAAGCGTTTATTTCTTGCAGATTTGATTGGGGAGTGAGTCCTTACGTTTCTAGCAGACATACACGTACACAAAAATTGCAAAGTAATTCATCTTCTTGAAACAAGACCATCGAGTGTATATCTAATATTGGAAATGGTGGCTGGTAAACTGTTAACCCTTTTTAGTGCCTATCCAACACCAGCTAACTGATCTGATTGGAACGATTTCCGAATGCAATAAATAAATGAGACTGTTAATTTAAACGATTTCCTTCGCTTGCTTTACAGGTTCGCCTTCAATCGCAATCGGATATTGCCGGTTGGTGCACCGGGGCGTAATTAGAAAGGAAACTTGCTCTTCTTCTGGCCACCCGAACGTTTCCATAGGGCGCACGAAAAGGATTACAAAAAAAAAATCGAATCCTCCACCGGGGGACGCGCCCCAGTGCCGGAAGTCGAACGAATGCTTGCGGAAATATTAGTCAGCCCGGGTTAGACTTGACGAGCGGACCGTGCCGTCGGACGAATACCGACGTTTTGTAACCGGTGAACCCGGGCTGCGATGCATCATCATTATTGGAGCCTCCAGAGCCGGCACTAGGCGCTTCTTCCACTTCCCGGTGGGCGAGCCGGAATAAAAAGAAAGCAGATGGCACCTCTACCCCCACCGTACGGGGCAACGGTGCCACGAGGAAGGCAACATCACCGCCGAGCCCACGGTCTGTACTTCCACTCGTCGCCACCGAAGGGTAAGTCTTAGCTACCAGGCCGCTTCGATTGTCGATAGTGACGCGCGACCGATGGAGGCGCCTGGTGATTTATGGTTGTCAACACGTGCGCCACCTGCGCCCCTCGGCGCGCCTTTTTTGCCGAAGCCTCGTGTGTCGCGGGGAATTCCAGAGAAGTGGAGAGTTGTTACTGTCCTTCTTACATAGCTACCAAGTGTTGTTTAATTGCGTTGCCTTTGTCTGGATCGGTTTTTTTTTCGTGGCCTTTTTTTGTTATGGTTCAAGGTGATCCTGACTCGACAGAAAAACGGTCATACACCTCACCACAAAAGTCCGCCAGCTTGGAACTCATGTACTTTTGTTTTCCTGTACGTGTAAAACCACACGGAAAATGTAAAAATTTCCTTGCCGTCTATGAAAAGGATCTGGTTATGGAAATGATCCTTCTGAACAAATTAATAGTAGAACGAGGTACAAGAATGAACATTTAAAAAACACTTCACAAAGGAACCATGAAGGTAAAACAGGCTTGTTGATAGACTGTGCGTTTATTTCGATGACCTAAATACAACTTTAAATACGCTCTATCGATGAATTCCGCCCCGAATCAACCAGTCTCGCCGGTAGCCGGTGGCAAACGTTTGGCGTCATAGGCATTAGAGAGGAAGCTGAATAAATGATGTTTCTCGAAAATAACACTTTACCAACCGGAACCGGGGCAGGTAGACGCTACACGTGAACTATTAATTCGATGCCGACAGAGAAAGAGCGATGGACAGACGAATGGACACACATGTAAAAAAAACACGATTTCATAGATATGATAAAGTGTGTCATGCCGCCCATGCACGGAACAAATAGCCGGCCGGAAATAAATGGCCGAGCCGAACGATCGACTGCGGCACATATGGAAATGGACAGGTTTTCGATTTATGGCGTCGCGCCACACCGATGATCTACTGCGCCATGTAACGGCGAAGCATGGCCCAACCACGTGCTGATGACTATATAATCTGCCACGGCGTGTGTGTCCCATATATTTTGCCGGTTGGCATGATATCGTCCACCGGTGACTCAGAAATGAACTGCTCTTTAATCATCTATTGTCACGTAATTTGGCCGCCCGTACGTCGCCTCCGCTGGTGCACCAACCGGCAACCCGTACGGATGTTGGAATCCCGGACAGCAAAGGTATGTCTTTTGGATGCCCTGGCGTGCTGCCTTCCATCGGCAGGGAAGATGACACTTCTTCAAATGAAAAGCGAACACGTAGCGCGAGGTATTAAGTCGTTTAACGTCATGACGGGCGCAGGACGCCCCAATTATGTTTATTACGCGTCCTTGGCGGATGCGTTGCCCCGACGAGCTGTGTCAGTTGAAAGACAGTTTGAGGACAGGCTAGTTATGTTAGTGTCCCTTCGCTACTCCCCCCATTTCCTAGCCCTTCACTCTTTCTCCTGGATGGAAAGGCAGCAAAGAACATTTGACCTTTTTCACTGCCACGAGCAGTCATCGCGTTAAACGAAACTGTTCTAGTGTCAATCATATCGGGTCACCTTTCCACGGTGAGGATCGGTAGAACTCCGGCGGTCGCCTTGGGATGGAGTGTTTCCTCTCTAGCGGTCCGGCAAGGGGAGCTCGAGCCACAGTCGAAGGTCAACGGACGGTGATTGGAGCTTAAGAACACACTTAAGCCTAATGCTTCCCTTTTTGTAAATTCCTTTCAACCGTGTCATGTGTGCGTGTCACTGTAATCAGAAGACAGCCTGATTACTATTCCGAGCTGCCTTATGAATCCTTCAAAACAAAATTGGTCATCGCCAAAGAACAGGTAAATGTGTGACCTCCGGGGGGTTGAAACGAAGCCGTTGATCTTCCGAGAACCTTTTGCGAGATAGGCAGCGAGAGGCAGAGAGGGTCAGGTCTTGCTCGAAAGTTCTCACACCGCTAGTCTGAGTTGCGAGGAACGAGCCATAAGGTACGTAAAATCCAACCATCTGATGCGTTGTAGCGCCTTACACACATTACAGGAAGAAGGACGAACGCTATCTTCCGCACGGAAGCCATTGTTGTCTTGTCGCTTTTCGACGTAATTGCCGCGTTAGCCCGTTGACCGATGGCGTGCATACCGGCCCTATGCAAACAGCGATTTGTCTTGGGGCCGTTTTTCATTCCGCTCTGTTTGCACTCCAATCGATAGAGCAATTGTATCAGCGTACGGCCGCGGGGGAAGGAAATTTATTCACTACATCACTGAGGTACGTGCCATAACATGACAAGATTGAACCCCCTCCCTGTCCATCTTTCCCTGCCCATCTTCGGCGTGAATGAACATGTTTCACGATCGTGTGCCGTGTAATTTGCAAAGTGGATGGGCTTTTTGTGCAATTTTGTTGTGCCCTCGAATGCCCTCTATAACGGTGCGATGAATATGAATATGCAAATCATTTTTTTTTTTCCTGTATAGTAAGTATTGTGTACTTTTATCAAGACAAGGTAAATGCTTTAACACAAATGTTTGCATGCCAAATGGGTTATCGATAAGTTAAAAACGATTGACCAGACCAGGGTGTATTATCCATCGTTTTAAGCACAAAGTGTAGAAGTTCTTGGTAAGCTCGAGACGACGCCATATTGCATATTGTCGTCGTTGGGATATATTTTCATTCAATGATCTTTTACCATCCTTCCCTGCTAGTACTCTTACACTTCCTCTGGCGAAACTTCATGTATTATATGAGAAAAGAATAATCTAAAACGGCATCAAACTTTTTTCAATGTAGAGAGTGTCGGAGATTCCTAATAAAAATAGATTTTGCGCCAAATACTTGTCGATCGGTCTCACATTTGGGCAAATTCAAACAATCTTAGGACAAGTTAAAGACCCGTTTCTAGAAACAAACTTGAACATAACATAACTCCACCGAAGCCTTCCACTGTTAATTTCAACCATGGCAGAGACTTCACATGCAAGCTTTGAACATAATCTATGGAAGCTTCCTTAGACTCCTATGGCAGGAAGTCAAATCAAACAATCGAAGCATAATCGTCACGGACAGCAAAGTACCGTTTGTCGTGAGAGCTACTAATTTTCAGCGTGAGAGGGAAAGTAACAAACAAAAAAACTACTCAAAATGGAAAAAAGAAAACCTCCATACCATCGTACTGACACCATAGACCAGACGGGTGTCGTACCGAGCCTATGTGGTTCTACGATGGCACGTGTAGCGCTGCGGTAGCCCCTGATCCTGATACAATCGGCTCGAAGACGGGGTGGGAGTTGGGGGCTGCAAAAGAAGGCACACGAATAAATTATATCTTTCGAGTAAATCAATTTCCAATCTATCAAACCGTGCCACCTAGAGCTGCGGGTGGGAAGGAGTGAAAATAGATTCTTACGCTCCTCACGTGTCCGTGTAATGCTGGTTGACGCCTCCGTACATTTTGTTGCTCCTTTTCATTGGTTTTTTATTTTGCAGAGTAAGTGTTGCTACCAAACACCCGAAGAGCTTCCCTAACGATGGGTGTAGGCAGTACGCGCCAGTCTGGTTCGGTCTGCGGTTGGCTCACGACACAGACTTTGTGCGCACCCTTCTGGTGGGCTGCTAGTGAAAGTACACTTGAAAGTTGCCCCTGCGAGGACTTGGCCCCAGTCAACTGTAAACTGTGCGTGGAAATTAGTTCATCAAGTTCTTGATCAACTCGTGATTCCGCATGCTCAATTTGGAACGTTGCCACGTATGGTGCAACCACGACCTGCAGGAATTGCTATTGGAACTGCCAGCTATTGATTTCTCCTGTAAAAAAGTTTTACTTTCAACCAGTTTGAGTCAGGTCCCACGAACCTCAGCAAAAAAAGACACGGAGAGGAACAAAAAAAAACCCTAGTACTTCTTTTCCAACATCAGTATCGAGTCGTTTGTCATATGGTTTTGGTTCACATGACCTATTTATTGCCTCATGTTGAGCCCTAGTCTAACTGTCGAGCAGTAACACCCATTGCCTGGGTTTGGGTGATGAAACGCTTTCACATGAAGTACCGGAACCAACTCCTCCGTAGGATCGGTCGAGCTGGAAAACGCCCCACTCCTTCACTCTTTTTGTGACGGTGGAAGTGAACGAATCAGCTTTGGCCACAGAGGTGCCGACGACCGTGTTGTGTAAAGTTTTAGCTGGGGAATAATTTATACCGGCCACGTATCGACACTTTGGCCCTCGCGTTTGAGTGAGGAATGTTACAGTGAAACTAAATTGCTTTAAGACTGAGACACTGCACATCAATATCTTTACCTTTTTCAACAGCCGAATTTTAAAGCAAAGTGTAAGTTTCGCTGAGGTTGTAGATTGAGTATTTTAAGTGACTTGTGTAATCGTTTGGTCTAGATGTTTTATGAGGCAGTTTCGAGATGCACCATTCTGATCTGAGCATCAGAAGTGTTTTTGGTTTTTGTACATATTTTCTAGAATATTGTGTTCAACAAGTTAGACGTGAAGTATCCTAATTTAACATTTGCTAGATGCGACTAACGGACAAAAAAGTATCTTTGAGACCTGTTTGTTTAGCTTTTGTGTGTAGCTTTATCTGCTGCCATATCAGATACTATTGGTTTCGGGATAATTTCCTATTTTTTGTGATAAGATTAGAAAATTTACTTATTTTTGAAAAAAATTATGTCGATGTATAATCTTTCTGAATAGGGTTTTCTTCATTTTTAAACCTTTGCAGTAGCTTATTGAAAGTTCAACGAGCTAAATTAGTGGAAGTTGCTGAAATTACTTAAATGGCTTATAGCAGTTCTCCGATCCATTCTCAGTGAACGCTCCATTAGACAGTCGTTAGATTTTGTCTCCTTAATAATCGTGTAATTGGTTTCATGTCTCTCTTTCATCCACCGCTTGCCGTTTCGTCCGCAGTGCTTCAAATGAACAACCATCTAGCATCGAAGGAAACCGACGGCCGTGGTAGAGACGGTAATGAGGCGCACAAACAGTGTTTCAATCGATAAGTGTGTTGCCTAACCTCATCGTTTACCTCCGAATTTCTTTCCTTGTTGCCGGATCTCCAGTGATCAAGCCATCGAACATCCGCATATGGCTGCACCAAAAACGAATGTCCAAGCTTGCCAAGGTGCTCTGGGCCGGCCAGGGCATGCGGCTGCGGACGGAAACGTCTCACCATCCGCGGATGAAGCGGTTCCTGGAGTGTGTCCCGCACGTCATGGTGAGACGGCTCGTTTGTGGTACGTCAGAGCTCATCGGTAATCTCGCTTGTGTGTGTATTCCGCTTTCGCAGGGTGTTATCAAGGACATTCACCAGGCCGTGGTGGACAACGATCTGGACACGCTGAAGGAGAAGACGGCCCCGCCGGCACCGAGGGTCATTCTCACCAGCAAGGACGCGAACGGGTTGACGCCGCTGCACAAGGCGGCCGGCCTGGCGCACACACACATCGTGGAGTACATTCTGTCCGCGTGGCCCAGCCTATCCTCGGACGAGGACCACACCGGGAAGACGCCGCTGCATTGGGCGGCCAGTGCGAAGAACAACGCACGCAGCTTCAACCTGCTCGTGCAGGCCGGGGCCGACGAGACGGCGCTGGACAATGTAAGTGGGGTGGATGATAGTCTCGTCCAGAGAGGTTTTACCAATCATCATGTGGCATCCCTTCCTTCCCTTTAAACAGCGCCACAAGCCGGCCGAGCACTACAAGAACAAACCAACCGACATCGACCGATCTCTGCTGTCCGTCATTCCTGAGGCGCCCCGAATATCCCAGCAAGGATTCCCGGCCTACTTCGACTGGGCCATGTTCACGCTGGAGGAAGATTCCGATGAGGTAGACAACGGTGTGTTGAGGCTTTCCATTGTCATCCCAATTTCTTACCGAACCTTCCGATGGGCACGTGGGTGGGCGTGTTTCTTTCTTTTCTCTTCTTTTCTTTTCTTTCCCTTTGCCCCGCTTCCTCCTTGAACCACCATCCTTCAACCACTCTTCGCTCGCAGGGCTCACAGACGCGAATGAAACCGTTTCTTTCGCAGAATAATCTGCTAGACGCGGTCGATGACTCATCGGGAGTATCCGGCGCATCGGGCGGTGACGTCGTCAAGTCTAAGTCGGTTCACAATCTTACCAACGGTGTGCTGACCGAGCTGGGCGCTCCGTCCGCCGACCAGAAGGAAACCAACGGAAACAGGTAACTAGGTAACAGGTAAAACTTCCTCGGAATAGTGTCCAATTAACATCCAACAAATTTGGTTTTCCTCCCCTGTTTCTGGCGTAGCGGAGAAGAGGTGAATGGTGAAAAAAATTACGATGATGGCGTGGATGCTGAGCCCAAGGCAGCTACCGAGGGGAACGATGGTCAAGAATCCAAAACCGGGGGGAATGAAACGACTGTAGCACAGGTAAACGGTTTCCCTCGAAAATCTCCCTGATCTCTCTGTCCGGTCAATTGGTTTGAGTCCGTCCGTTGTTTTTCCTTCTATTTTCTCACCCTTGTTTCATGGGACTGCGTCTGTTGTGCTTATTGGCGTGCAAGTCAAACCGTTGACAATTTCATTTTTAAATATTTTAACACCTGTTCGAGTTTGAAAAACTTTGGAACCCTTTTCGTTGGAACGCATTCGCGCTTTTGACCTTTCTGAATGAGAATTATCGATCGCACTGCAGGAAAGAAGCAAAGGGCCATCGTCATTTGACTGGCGACTATCAGCCGGAACGTGAGCGAAAACATTTCTGCGAGACGCTTAAAATATGTATTTCAATAGAAAACATCAGTCACTCGAATGCCATCGTTGGCGACACATTTTCCGTTTGTTTTCCCGTTTAACCAGTCCAGTCACAACATTGTTATTGCACAACATGCCATTCGGAATCCATTTGCGGGAACCGTTGTTTGTGGTTCAAGCAGCGCACGCAAATCAAACCCCATACAGACCCGCTGCTGGTATCATTTGCTGTAATCAGTGTAAACAGAAATCCCTGAGCAGCAAGCGTTCTTCCACAACCGTATTTCGGCGACGGTTTACTCATTCAAACATTGTTCCATAGTGCTGACACTTGGAATACCTCTGCGGCACGTTAGAATGGGGAATTGCAGCTCACTCGAGGCATGCTAGGGCAACAACTTCCGACACAAACAAATCCGAACGACAGGACTGTACACATTAGAAATTAATACACATTACGCCACGCCGCGACTTCAATTTAGTTGACGCTTGAGTGTGTTAGATGCCTAAAGTTGTTTTCCGATAGCGATATCTATATATTTTAGCAGCAACACAATTACGGTGTACGATTATGCTGTGTATGTACTACTTCCAATATGGCGGTGCGAGACAAAACCAAAGCAGTACTGGTTCCGCGTATGTTGCACTTTGTGCCCTTTTCTTCCGTTTACGCGAAACGATGCATCTTCCCTTTCTCTCTCTCTCTCTCTCTCTCTCCCTTTCTCTATAGCTCTCTCTTTATCTCTCCCTCTCTATCTTGTTGTGTCTGCAACTTTCTTCTTCTGGAAAATCTATCCTACTCTTTTCCCACCTCCTCGTTTTGTGTGTTTGTGGGTCGTGCATGTTTTCGACTGTAAATATTGGTCTAAATGTCCAAATGTCTAGGAACAAACAGTGTGTCAATTTGTCTACTCCACAGGACGAGACGGTAGTGGAGCAAGATGAGGCTGAGGGCAAGGGTCTTCCCATTGCACCGGATGCACCGAACGAACCCGCCAATGGTGACGGTGAGCAGAGTGAGCCGGAAACGGAACACGAACCCGCGACCGATGCGGAGAGCACTCCGGGGGTGGCCGATGGAGATCCCTCGGAAGATGCTTTGCAATCGGCACATGGCGGAGAAACAGTTCCAAATGATGAACCCGACACTGGCGGGGTCCAAGCAACTGCCGATGAGAAAGACGCTTCAAGTCGACCGATGTCCGCCAAAGAACCATCCATTGGGAGTGCGAAAAGTGCTGGAGAAGATCGGGCAATGTCCGCTTCCGAACCGGAAGTGGAGCAGGCCGATAAAAGTCCTTCGCCGGTGACCGCGGGCGAGGATGCGGAAGTGTCAAAGGATAGCCTGGAGCAAGTGATCGCGGAGCGGAAGGACGATGAAATTGATCAGGATAGCCTCGGGAAGGATTTTGAGGCGGAAGAGTCTCCCATCGACCGCGAGGCTGAGCTCGTTCGACCTCCTTCGACGCTATCTGGTCGGGAGGCGATCCAGACTGCCTCACAGTCCAGGGTTACCACAGGGAAAAGTGTTAAATCAACCAGTGCAACCGTCGAGCAGGATGGTATAGGTGGGGAAGGACATAACAGTAGACTCACTTCGGCCACCGGGGACCAAAACGAGCAACAGTACAACCACAATGACGATGCACATGAACTAAATGGCCAGGAAAAGCCCCCGGATACCTTGGATGTACCGAATGACCGAGAGGAATCTGGTAGAAGTGGACGCCATAGTGGACGTACTTCCGGCCGTCGAAACAGCAACGCCAGCTCTACCAAAGAGTCGACCTCTCCCGGCTCTCGTCCCCGGAGCCGTGCTGATTCGAACGCGGAGTCTGTCTCACGGGCGGTGTCCTCGACGACGACGACTGGCCGTGCTTCGGGAAAATCTATCCATTCCTCCACCACTAACCGACGGGCGTCAATCGGATCCCGGAAGTCAATACATTCTACCGGAGGTGCCACACCCACGGGGCAGGCAGAACGGCAGCAGGACGATCCGAACGAAGACTCGGATCCAAACGATGACTCAAACAATGCCGACGTCCAGATCGTCAGTTACCGCGCACCCGACGAGGTATAGACGATTTTTGTCCTTTGACTTCAAGCCGCTCGTTTGAAATGAGGAAGAAAGTTACATTTGTATTCTTGGAGCCGTTAGAAGCACAAAAACATCGTATGGCTCGGCACATGCGGTTGGGTTGGAATTGGAAACTAACGAACACGAGCCAAGATTTGGTCCTCTATGTTATAATTCATTGGAGTGGATGTGCTAGATCGTAGCAGAAAAAAAAAACAAAGCTTGCAAATTAACAATGCTCACATTTGGAGCAAACCAAAGTTTGGAAGATGCAGACCATTTTGCATTGAAAAAAATAAGAATACTTCATGCATCACCTAACCGCACCTTCTGCAATAGTCGTCCAGAAGTTCTGAGCCAAATTTGTCGTACCATCGTGCCATCAACCCAATTCATCCAATGCATGCGTTCGCCATGATTATCCGCCATTTTGTTTAAGCTGAATAGCGATCAAATAGGAGTGGCAGAAAGCAAAAGAGCAAACATCGATGAGATGCGCAACAGCAATTGGAATGAATGTTCACCAAGGCTTAGCTATGTATTCATTTGTTTTACTTATTTGATTACCTGCAGGACCAAGCTATGTCCAATTGCACTCATCAATGCTGTTTTTAGGAATGTTATGTGCCCACCTGTTTTGTCAAATTGTGTAGCGCTTTCAGTAGGTCCTTAGGCTGCAGCTGAACACACTGTACGTCTTCGTTTTGTATTAGTAGACTTTAGTACAAGTATTCTGTGTCTCTGTCGTTGTCTGCAGTAGTTGAGAAAAATAGAAAAACCGTTCGCATGACGAACCGCGCAACACATGAATCTGGAGGCGTACCAAACGCGAATCATATTTGCTAAAAGTTTAATAGTGAAAACCTACAAATCAGACTACAAGAACTATTATGACCTGTCAACTTAACTTGGTAGCTTTGGATGGATACAAATGTGATACGCAGATTTGTGACAATGGCTCTTTGTACTGCATCTTGCAATATTTGTATTCGTGTTTGTAGTCGATGTTGGTTTTTTCTCAAATATAGTATGAAGCATTTCATGTACTGTCTTGTTCATTCCTGTTCAGTTCAGCATTAAATTTATTCTGTTGGCCTGTATTGTCCCTAGTACGTTTCCGAATGAGTTTTGGGTTAAAGTATGCCGTTGCTTCTTTATCATTTTCGTTCACTTTGGCCACCTTTTCCATTGTCTTGGAGTCTTTTGTTGGAGGAGAATGTACCATGGGGATCCATAGCCACATTACTGTGATCCCGGTGCAACTAATGTTCATAAATCAATTGATTGTCCTCTCGTGCGATATGGTTGTAATTGATTGTTACGATTGTGCGGTCTTCTACGTCTGCTCACAAAAGGCATCTCAAGGGACTTCCGCCACCGATCGTGCTGCTACAGGAACCTCTGCCATCGAGGATGCAGCTCTAGGGACAAACGAAAGCCACCTGGATGAAGAAAAGGTAGTCGAGGAAGTGCCACCCGATAAACCCTCCGAGAGTAGTGCAGCAACGGATGCTACGGTGCAGGAGCCTGAGGCTACGCCGGTGGAAGCCAACCACCAGGTGCTGGAAATCGAGGGAGTGGTGCAAGGCGAACCGGACCAGGGGCAGCTCCAGTCGCAGAACCATCAACGAATCGATCTCGAAGAGCGTCCGAATGTAATCATTTCATCTTTGTTGCTCGTTGTCCGTTTGTGTCCGAAATGGTGCTGGTGTGGTAGTCTGTTTGCATCCTCCCTTAGTAATGCACCATCTAGGGGACGAAACCTTTTATGATGTACGCCCCGTGCACGTTGTAACGCAGATTTTTCACGCATCACTTGGCCCAAAGCTTATTTGCATTTACCCTTGCTCTGAGTTACTGAAATGTTTAACGGAGTTTCTCAAAATCGATTCCTTAAAACAAACTATTCCTCTAGTTCCGCCGTAGTAGCGTGTGTTGTTTTTATTCTAGTATCAGTTTGAAGAATCCCATCGTGTTAATGAAACGCACGTTTCTTTCCAATTTCATCCAATGTGATCCGGTAGGTGCAACAGACGGTGCAGGATGCAATCGATACTGCCGATTTGGAGCAGCTGGCTGCCATCGTATTGAATGGTGAGGGCAAACAGCTAGTTGGAAAGACGTCCGAGCACACGGAAATTCAGGCATTCCTGGACAATGTTCCTGCATACATGGTAAGTCTTTCTTGCATCAAAGTTTGTTTTCGTCTGATTCAAATTTTAATTAGTGCAGTCGATATTCTTACTATATCGACTATGGAACGTAGCACAATCTGCCAATGCTATGTATGCCATGACATTTACTGGTTGATAGTTTTCGTTATGCATCTAAAGAAAACATCTACGATTAAGATCTACGATTTTTTACCCCCATTTGCTCTTCCAAATTCTCAACCATATGTCACGACATATCAAACTCAAATTTGATTTATCGTCAACTAATGGAGATTTAATTGGCCGTACCTCATTAGCTGATGTTACAAGCTGCTCCCTTGTGGTATGACACAAAATACAAACCTTAAATCTTTTGCTCTCTTCCGGTTCCTGTAGGGGAAAATACGACGCGTGCATCTAGCAGCACGCGAGGGTAGCCTGCGTGACCTGCAATCGGCACTGGACAGGCGTAAGTTTGCTACGGCAAAGGACGAGATATCACCGCACGGTGCAACACCTCTGCACGTGGCAACCATATTTGGACATGCAGGTATGTGAGACAGGATTGTTCCCATCGTGGCTTGAGGAAACGCTGTTTCCCAAGCGGAGACGTAATTTCTATCCCGTATTGGTACCCGCCAAGTAATTGATGCCACGGACCATCACGAGGGTTCCGTGTCGCGTTCCCTTTCATGGTGGAGGACCTGATGAGCCCCGTTCGATTGTTTATCGATTTTTAACCCCCCTCATCGATTGCTTTGGGATGCTAACAAACGTGGCGTGGCCGTTTTCACGCGATGCATACCTAACGAGGACACCGAAGGACGCCAAACACGTTAGCCTGTCGTTAGTCTTCGGTGTCATAACTTGGAAGGTACCGCTTTTCGGTGCGCGGCGCGCAATTCTTGTACTCGAAAGTCTGCGGTTCAAGAAGGTGGTCTGCCATTAGTGGCAATTCGTTTGAGCTGTAAGGATGGCGCATCAGAACGCCCCATCCATTCCTGTCGACATTAACGGTGCGGATGACGCACTCGACACTATCGAGAGATCCAAAGGATAATTATATTTTTTCCAACCTCTCAAAAATTCTCTATCATCCTCTAAAGGAATTGTACGCTACCTGGCCGGTCGATTCCCGG
Organism: Anopheles atroparvus; assembly: GCA_914969975.1. Taxonomy (NCBI): domain Eukaryota; kingdom Metazoa; phylum Arthropoda; class Insecta; order Diptera; family Culicidae; genus Anopheles; species Anopheles atroparvus. The sequence continues at coordinate 11,263,059 of CAJZCY010000003.1, read as the reverse complement.
AAACCCTCGGTGCAACGGATGACGACGGGCGGACTTCGCTGCACTATGCAGCGACGCTGAAGGATAACGGTCACTTTTACAACCTTCTGACGCATCTGGGCGCCAACCCGAAGGTGGAGGATACCGTGAGTATGGTGGTGCAGTTTGCATCTCTTCTGAATCATTGATAGCGCCACGTGCCAGTGAAGCATTGCTGGGGAAAGTTTTGTCGTTCCACACAAATCATACGGTTGGTCCTTGAAATCCGTGCATCCTGTTCCATTTCACAATTGTGGCCTTCCAGCGCACATTCGATCGATGATGAAGGACGTGGGCTGTTTTGAAACTGAAAGCATTAAATATGAACGCACTCGTTGCGGACACGATCGATCGGCTGGCGTTCGGTAGGCAATCGCACTTCAATTCTGGTTCATTCCGTTTCGATCAGCTCAACCATTCGGCCGAGTACTATCTGGGTCACGTGCAGTCGCAGGGTGTCCTTTCCCATCGTCAACTGTTGCGCGACTATGGCGCCAAGGAGGAGCTCGCTGATGAGATGCTGAACGATCAAGGTACGTTTGGGCGGAGAAACGCTCCGTCTGGCCGCTGTGCAATTCGATGTGTTCAACCGTACTGTCCAAAACTTGCATTTCTTACCGTTCAATTTGATAGCGTGGCACCGGTTTGAAAACACTTTGCTCGTTAGTTTATTTCGTCTCAAATATGTTAAAAATTGTTCTTCTTCCTCAGCAAATTCAATAATATTTTTTAAAATACATTTTCAATTACCTTAAAGAAAATGTCAATTTGCTGTCGAAAGTAGAGTAATTTTTAATTGTACGATAAAAACCGATTTCTTACCGCTTGCGATTAGTAAGAAATCAGTTCAATTTTTTCAATCCGCCCGTGCGCCACGAAATTTAATCCATCCTGCACTGTGCCTGTGTTAAGTGCGAGAGGAAACTACGGAACTCAGTTTTGATGATTTTGCTTTTTGAAATATCATACTATTTAAGTTCTCCATAGTATCCAGTGTGAATAGGTAACGAGTGTTACGGTGGATGTATTATTTGTTGTATTTAATTTTTTTTAAATGGCACACCTTCTACCATTAAATATTCTATGAGCCGTTAAAAAGTGTTAAAAGTGTGTTAAGTAAAATCGTTTTTTCGAAAAGGTATTACCATTGCAATCCTTAGTACGTTTCTGTTTAGATTATCCTTCGAGGATCCTTGATCCTGCTTTTAGTTTGATTGGATGGTGGCATTTCAGTTCGACCACAATGATCGTTTGGTTGATTGTAGAATGAAGCGAAACGAACGCCTTACTCAATAAGAACTCCCATCCAATCGCCATCCGCCGCCATCCTTGGAACAGTGCCCGACGATCTGCACAGCGCCCGCCGTCCACTGGACGACGTCGACACGCTGACGACACTCGAGCGATGCTTCAAAATAATCCACGAGCCGACCGACGACCTGGTGCGTTCCGTCGGGCTGCCCACGAACAGCGTCCCTGGGAGTGCTTGCTCACTGCGCGTCCTGATCACTTCCTACTTGGCCCGCTTCCTCAAGCGCAGCGTGTTCGACAAGGTCAAAAAGCGACAAACCCGGCTCGACCATAACCTTTTCGACATCATCTGGCCCGCGATGAAGAAGGCCACGAAGGAGAACCGGCTGGACGAGGACCTGAACGTGGGCATCGTCATGCCGGACTACGATGTGTTTGTCGTGTTTCAGGAGTTCCTGGTGCCGCTGATCAAGGACGTGCACTGCATGGAGCTGACGCAGCCGCTCATGCCCCATCCACCGATGCAGTACTTCCCGCGGTACGTGGTCCACGGGCAGGAGCTCGGAGCAGGAGCCAGATCTCCGCCGCCGGATCCGAGCGCCTACAACGGGAACATACTGCGCGAGAATCCCGACAGCGTGCAGCTTAATTTGGACACCTCGGGCAAGTACATCACGGGCTGCATCGTCGAATGTGCCCGCAACCTGGACGCGTACGAGTTTCCCCTCAACCTCGGCATCGCCCAGCTGGAACAGGTCGAACGGCTCATCACGGCCAAGGTGCTCTCGATGGACTTTGTACGGGCCGTCGGCGAGAGCGAGCTTGGCACGTACTACAGCATGAACGAGATCCTCGAGATCCCATCGGAGATCCGGACGGTGCTGGCGGCGAACGGGCTGCTGATTCCGCTGCTGGACCACACCGACCCCCACCAGACGGCCGAATCGATCGCCATCAATGGCCGCTACTGGCCGTATGGGCGCGGTGTGTACGTCAGTCTCGCGGGCGACCTGGTCGTGTGGGTAAACGCGCAGGACCACCTCCGACTGCTCTGCTGCACCGCCAGCAAAGATCCGGCTTCCATCGGCACGGCCTACTCGAAGGTCGGCCGGGCCATGAACTACCTCGAGGAGCGGATTCCGTTCAAGCACAGCTACTTCCTCGGCAATCTGCTCTCGAGGCCCGCCTTTCTCGGCACGGGCCTCAAGCTCACGCTCACGCTCGCCCTGTCCCATCTGCGCAAGGAGCGGGAGAACCTGCGCCATCTGTGTGTCGTCCGCGGGCTGCACCTTCTCACGGCCGACGATCTGCCGGCGGTGCGGATGTGCAACATGCGCAGCATGGCGCAGACCGAGTGGCAACTGTTCCAAGACTTTTGCAGCGCCATCACGAACATCGTCGCCCTCGAGAAGGAGCTGTCGATGTCCAACTCGCTGCACATCGCCGCCACGCTGTTGCGCATATTTCGTAAGAAGAAGCATAGCCTAGCAGCGGACGGAACCGTGCCGCAACACTGATCGGGCGACCGACAGCCACATCCATTGGCCCCCACAAGCGCTGCCCACACGGCGACGGCGTACATCCGATTTAGCTAATCCAATTTTACCGCACCTAGGGCGCGGCTGTTGATCGTAGAATGGCGCGGCATAGAACAATACCCCTAGATTTGATACATTAGCTGTGGTAGGTTTTAACAAACCAGAGAACTGACCGCATCAACTACTACTCCAACGAAGCAGAGTGGAAGGATCCGTACTCGAGTGCCGTGACTCATACACTATAGACTACAGATTTTTTCAAAATTCTCACAAAAATCTAACGATAGAGAGATAGAAAGAGCCCGATCGGGATACTACACAGGGAAGAGGAGGAGAAAATTCACGCCGGGTTAGTAGCACCAATCGTTTTGGCATGGTTTGTTCTACCTGTTTCTGTACATTATCATCCTACTCGAGGGAAGGAGAAACCAACCCCCCATTTGTTTTGTTCGATTGTTTGGTGGTGCTTTATTGGAATTGAAAAAAAAATGCTGAATACACCACTTCACGGGAAAGATCAAATCATGTGCCGGTGCAACATGATAACCAAATTAATTTCTCATTTAATCTCTGCTTGAACGTATGCTCCTCTTCTCCTTTCTTCTTCTTTCCGTCTCTCTATCCGTCTCATTTTACTCTCCGTTTATTTTGTGATTGTGATGTGTGCTACATCAACTTTCCAGAATATGTATAAGTTAGTAGAAGAAACAATTATTTCTCTGTTACCATCAAACTTCTCAAACTGTAAGCTTCAAAACGGATAATACAAGACAATCCTCAGCATGTTTTGAGATGAAGAAGATTCCATCATCGCATGATCTGGCATGTTTAATATTTTAATTTGCACTATTTCGAACTAATTTCACCGTAGGATTTTTAAGTTTTGCACCTCATGTTTGGATGATTTGCCGAGATTGTAGGAGTGTTTGTCTTCTCATAGTTACAATGTTCGATGTGTCTATTTTTTATCGCATTTTGAAAGCAGACTACAACAACTTTGTGTCCATTGCAGAGCTCGGTGAACAGCAGATGGAGATACCATTATTCCGCACGGAAGAGGGAAGATACTTAGCCACGTGTAGGTTCCTAATTGACTGGTTCATCATCAATTAAAAAAGAGTGGGTTATAATCACATGTGAAATTTGTTTCTCCTTTTTGCCGTGCAGCTTTGGGTGATCCTCTTATAAAGGGACTGACAGAGATAGCCAACAAGCGTCCAGCGGACCCCGTTACCTACCTGGCGAACTATTTGTTTAATTTCGCTAATCAAAAATCTAAAACGGGCAGCAAAGAGCCGAACAACGATTCAAACAACAACTCGATAGAAGGGACCGTCAGTCAAACCGCCGAAACGGATCTGGAGGGTTCGAGTAGGCAAGTTTTGCAGGCAGACAAGCTGCCCCATCCGCCACCACCAATGGAACCCACCGTTAGGGACGAGAACCTACCGACACCCGACGAATCGGACATGCTACCAGCACTGTCCGATGATCGGGTATGTAGACATTACACATTTGATGATAAGATTTACATTACTTGATCTTCCGTACGCAGGATGAGCACGGTCAGAGCATGCTGCATTTTGCGTGCGCTCGATCGCACGGTAGAAACGCATTGATACAACTTATCGAGGAGTCTGGTACGAACATCACCTACAGGGATGAGTTGTATCGAACCGCTCGGGATGTGGCTTTGCAAGCAACCCAACCGGACAATGCAAAAGAAATCGATCGCTATGTGATCGGCTTGGTCGCTAGAGGTAGGGTTAGAAACGTGTTGCGTGCCAAAGGCGGTCATAAAACGTTCCATTTCTTCTACACAGGTGATCTGGAGGCTTTAAATGGAATGCTGCTGGATGGATACGATCATATCGTCGATGTTGTGGCCCCGGACGGTGTGCCCATTTTGCAGGTGGCGAGCGATAGAGGCTTTCAGGACATAGTACGATTTTTAGAGGGAGTCCGTGCGTTTGAGGTATGCTTGTAACGAATGAAAAAGGAAATCATCTTAAACTCATTCGCGTGCAATTCATTTCAGGAAAATCGAGAAAATCTTCTTACTGCTATTCGCCAAAAACAATTTGAATCGGTTGTAAATCTTACCAAACTACCAGACGGGGCTAAACTTGTGCGCGCAAAGAACTATTATGGTAAATAAGAAATTATAATTTGTCTCTTTGTTTTTTTATCTTTTTCTTAAATTTTTAAACTATTGAACGTTTAATATTTCCAGGACGTTGCTCACTCCACATAGCAATATTAATGGAAAACGAGGATATTGTTGACTATTTGGCATCCAATTTCAAAGCGGCGCTCAGGATCGGTGACAATGTATGTGCACAGGATGAATATTTGAATTTGTTTTTAAATATAAATTGATTTGAAATGTTCACAGTTGGACCGAACTCCTCTGCATTATGCGATGGGTGTTAGCAACGTAGAAGCACTCAGTCGCATATTGATCAAGAATGGCGCCAAGCGTGTACTGAAAGATTTGAAGGGGCGTCAGCCTAGCTACTACTTCATGAACAAAGCGGATATGTTGCGCTTGCAAGAAGAAGAAAAGGAATAAATTGGAGGGATACATTATAGTTGGAAAACTCGGTGACCATGATGGGAGAAGATCATGAACGTGCAGTATAGTTCACATCAAAAGTGGCTTTATGTTGGATGGTAGAAAATTCTTAGAAACACTTTAATATGTGCCTTTAAATAAAGCAAAATAATGCAATCGTTCTTGTTATATGTTATTCGCTTTAAACAAAAAAGAGACAGAATGGAAAAATGTATTTATGGAAAAGTAACCGAAACACGTTTTCTGGTTATCTCAATGTGAAATATTTCAACCGGCCGCTATGCATGTTCTATTTATCTTGATACATATAAATCCAAGAAATCAAATGTCAGTCGGATGGCGGGTTGTTTACATCTAGTTCTCCAGCAGCAATTCGCATCACAACATCATGAGCTCCTCTCCTGATTCCGATGAAGATAGGTAGAACAGTACAAACTATTTCTCCGGATTAAGCAAGTTAATTCCTTCTTTTTTTTACAGAAAGATGGACTTTAATCCGTTGCTCCTGGCTAGTGGCAAACGCAAGAGCGCATTCCTCCCGTACAAACCGTCCAATACGGTGCTCACCAATCTTCAGCGTGGTAACACCGAAGCTAACATTCCCAGTGAAATTTGTCTGAATTTCCACGAAAAAACGGGCCAAGGTGAGATAACGGAGGAACAGGTACGGGCCGAACAGACCGTCGATGTTCCAGATTCGAATCTATTTACTCCCCTCCATTGGGCCTGCTACTACGGTCAACTTGCAGCCGTTACCATTCTGATAAAGTATGTTTTAAATATTTTCTGCAAGTGGCTCGTGATACTAATATTTCAATTATTTCTTTTAGATGTGGTGCTGATGTAAACAGGCAAGCCGTCGATATGATCACACCCTTACTCTTAGCCGGTGCTGGAGGCCACAATGAAATCGTGCGACTTCTGCTGGAAAACGGTGCATCAATAAATCACATGGATATAGTGGGGAATACTGCCCTCATGTACGCTGCTGCTGGCAATCATCCCCATACCTGCAATGAGCTACTGAACGGTGGAGCAAGCTTCACCGATACCAACGAAGACGGCGAATCGGCGTACTCGTTGGCGGTCAAAAACAATGCACATTTGGCTCAAGCCGTGCTGGAAAATCACATTACAGCCTTGCTTATGACGTGATTATTAACTTGAATACGAAGAACGTCATTTAAAAAAAAATGTGATAGATATAACCATTAACCAAAAAACGTCTGAATAAATTTACGCCAGTTAATTTCAATTCCAAGTGCTCTTAGTAGGATGGCATGCACTGTAGTGACGTAGCAAAGCAAAACAAAGCACAACTCAATTGAGCCGGCTGTCAAAACTTCATGCCACGGAGTGTTGTCTGTAAAGTTCGTGAATGCTGTGTTATTCTGTGTTTAATCTGCTTTTTTCTTTCAAAGCAGCGACGATATTTATCGCGGTTCGATGCAATCTTATCCTGTGATAATCTGAATTGTTCGTGATTACGAAATTGCGCTTTGTTTTGTTTATTTTCAATTGTTCCTTTGTTTTCATTCCCACACCCATTCTTTCGGGGTTGCATTTGGCTAATTTAATTAGTTCCATTTCGTTTTTATTGCAAGTGATAAAGGTACATCATAAGCGTACGTCATGTCTGCCGAATGGGAGGTTGTTGGCAAACAGAAGAAAGCCCGTAAACAGACGGGCGATAAAAAAAACGAACAACCCCAAAATGCATCCGCAAGAGGAGGTCCAAAAATAGAAGATACGGGTAAGTTTGGAACGGTCCCACAACGGGGGATGGGGTGGTGGATGGAGCGATCGGGGAAGCCAGTAGAAATAGTTATAGTCGTGGACCAAAAAAAAAATCTCTAATTTGCCTTGACGGGGCTAGTGTTCGAACCATGGTAACCTTCTTCCAAAGCCGATCGTGCGTAATGCTATCGAGATCGGTTCCGAATTAGAAGAGTTGGATGCGGCCGTTTAGTTCTTAGTTTGTCGTCGCACGCACCGTACACCGGCAGCACTTGTGACCGTGGCTGAAAGTAGCTAAAGCTAATCGCTTTTGTGTCGTTCCTTTTACGGTTATATTTTTAGCTGCAATGGACGAAATTTGTGCACTGTACGCGGATGTGAAGGACGATCTGCTTGCCAAATTTAACGGTTTCAAGGATACGAACGGCAAGGCTGACCCAAAACAAAAAGAAAATGGAGCTGGGAAACGATCGGCAACACCTGTCGGTGGTCAGCAGCAGCAACAACAGCAGCAGGGAAACGGCAAAACTAAACCGAAGGAATCGGAAAAATCTGCCAAGCCACCCACCGCTCCCGCAAAGCCTCATTTCAAAGATCTGGATGCGGCCCTGCGTGCAATCAATACCACGGACCTGCACTCCCAGCTCACGGCCGTGAATGTAAACTTCAAAGACAATCATTTGATGATGCTTAAGGCACTCACCGGTGCGTTGAACGATAAGTTGCGTGTGAACGAGCCGGATCCGCTGTACAGCGGGAAAGCAATCACCTACCCGTACAAATCGATGCCACAGGATCTCCGCAAGATCGCATAAGTAAGTAGAATTTAAAACAAAAAACCCAATTTCCAACGCGTTAAACCCCCCAGGAGAAAGTTACATTTCAACAAAATATTGAAACAATTACTGTTGCAAATTTTCGAACTTTGGTTTGGCTGTTTTATAAAGAAACAATCATTACAATGTTTAAACATGATGGTATTTAACAACACAGTTGTTTCACAATGCCTATCCTTTAAATTTAATGTTTTCATGTTGATTATGATCGTAAGGATTAACGCGGTTTTCTCAAAATTAACTTCACATAAGCCCGAGGAATATTCATCTCTCGAGAAACAGGGATTAGTACAAATCCCTCATTTGTGTTGCAACATCGCTGCCGCTAGAAGGAACCGCAACTTGTTGTCACGAAAATTACGAAACGTATCACATTACAAAGGGCAGCTGGTTAGGTCGGCTGGTATTTTTATTGAATGCCGACCCGACAGGCGTAAGAAGCAAGATCCTACGGGCTAAAAACCCATAAACTTCAGCTACCAACTATCGGGCGCTGCGTCAATCGTTGCTTCCATACCAGCAGATATCATCAATCGTGTAGAACTATCACCACTTTGGGTATTGTTGTCGCTTACGCTTATTTATAGACTCGGCCTAGGTGGTAGCGAGTTCCTCACCATCCTCAGCTCGCTGACGACGCAACCCAAAGCATCCCGGGAGCTGGACGATGCGGCCCGAATGCTGGTCGAACGGTACGTGTTCAGTTCGCCAAAGGCATCGGCGACTTTTGCAATGCTGTTCAAAAACATCTCCTTCATCACGCGCCCGGACATGATCTACTATGGCCTGATTTTGTGTCTCTACGAGGACCCCGAGTCAGCGGCGGTGTGGCAGGGACTGTATCGAAAGAGTTTGCCAACGTCATTAGCAATATTGGACTATCTTTGTGAGTATTGAGTTTATGATACATATTGTTTAATTTCAAGCCATTTAAAATATGTCCATTTATTTGTTTCCATGATAGACACTTCAACGCAAGAATACTGCAAGAAACTTTTTTATGAAGAGCATTTCCATCGGTTCCTGTCCGAAGTGGATAAAATCAACGAGGAGTTATCACAAGCTAAAAAGAAACCTGAAGGGTTGAAATCGATCATTGCTGCGGTAAAGGTGAGCGATTAATTCTTATCAATTCGTTTTCAGTTGTTGGTATAAAAAAATTAAGGGTTTTTGATAAAATACTACTTATGAACTAACGATATGGATCATCATTGATTCGATTGTAGTGTATGACCCTTATTTATGTGTCATTAATTATCTGCTATTCCTCTTCCGCCGTTTGTAAGTAACAAAAACACCGTTATTTAATTTCAAACCGATCGACTATGTTCGAACCATCCTGTTTTTCTAACCTTACTTTAACCCTTGGGTATAAACAGGTTAACCTGGCGCCATACACTTCCATTCGTAGAAATCGCTTGCCACGTTGGCGAAAACAGATTTGGATTAGTGATGGAGTGGTGAATTCTGATAATTAGTTTAATTATCTGGAGTAGGGCCCTTTTGCCAAAGTAACGTTTCTCAAACAGCTGGTTGGAGACCGGTTGAAGCGTGTAGTCCTTTAACTTAACAATCACGATTCAACCGTTCCTCTTGCTAGAAAATCCTATTTCAAATTGGTTCGGGAAACACCCAACACTACATCGAAATTGAATTGTGGGTTCATATTGGAACCGGTTTGTTTGGCGAGCAACCGGTTCGCATGTAACGTCCAGAAAAACATGAAATATGTGAACATAATTTCACAATTAAACATAAACTCCTTCTCTCTCCTTAATTCTTACCATTCGGTAACAATACCAGATCATTAGGGGTAACTGTTTTGTGCATATTTGAACCGAACCGTAGCGTAACGTTACAAATAGAACTCGAGTAAATTGAAAGTTGACAAAGTAACGGTTCCGTGCATCGTGCGCCAGGTTGTTCCTTTCGGTAGGCACATTTTGACAACACGATGGTTCGTCATCGACCTTTCGGGCCGCACCTCCAGCACAGCAACCGCCGCTGGTACCTCTTCCTTCAGAAGGCTGCGTGTACCAAATTGGTCGTTAAGTGTCAGTTGATTTTATGCTTGTGCATCGTGAAGCCACGCATTTTGTCGTTGCCGTTTTTTCTTCTCACTTCCTCGTCGAAGAATCGGCTTAGCTTGTTTAGTGCCACGGTTGCCACGGTTGGTTTTGGATTGGGAAAAAGGCAGATTCTGCAGATAACGGCCGAAACGTTTACTGTGTGGTGCATAAAGTGTGTTACAAACAGAGTTGGCTTCTTTTTTCTTCTCTCTCCTCCGGGATTAAACAATCACACTAACGCCATCCTTCGTAGGGTTGGGCAAGGAGGCGCGGTTCGTGCGTACGCGGTGTTCCCTAGATCTCTCTGTTGTACCGATAGGATTTTTAACAGTTTTTCCCTGCTTTACCCTGCAATACCATTATTCTATTGGTGTGTTCTTCGAGCGCTTGGTACGTGTGATGCCGTACGAGGAGGGAAAAGTGATTTACAAGTGATGTTATGCCGCGGAAACAAGCAGGCTTTCTACGCGCAAGAACGCCTGTCGGAAAATGCAGTGAGAGCACACGAATGGGTCGACCTTCCGCGGCATGTTCGGACGCCGGGTAGTTGGATACGGAAGGGTTTGGTGCAAAATGCGCGAGAACGAATTGTTCGTGAGTCGATGCCCCTAATTCGAGCGCTGGCCATGTGAAACTTATCCAGCCGTCCGTCGCAATCCCTCCCCATGCGTTTGTGTGGAGGGACGCGAGAGGAAAAATCGATATATCCCAAACCCTCCTCCTTTCTGCCTAATACAGCGAAAAAGCGCGTGCCGTATGACGTTTAGCGCTATCATCCGCGTCGAAGAGTTTTGTGTCAGTTTTCGAAAATCACGGCATAATCTTCTCCCTGGGAGGGTGAATAATGTTGAACGATCCAATTTATCGATCCAGTTTTATCATTACGCTGATTCGCTACAGCAATAAGCACATTGCAGGAAAGGGCCACCTCTTTTTGCCAGAGAGCTCATTAACTTTTGCTACATGAGGAATAAGCGAGCCAAAAGAACCCCCAAAGAGAATGTTGAAAGTGCCTCGATTGTAAAAAAAATGCTTTCTATGAACTTCTCTAAAGAACCCCACCCTGCTAACATTCTCTCCATACTGGATACCCACCAAATGAGTTATTGAGTTCCGGGTCGATGAATGGGTCGATGACTGGGTCGAGAATGCCCGCTTCATCGACTTTGTGAGTTACGTAACTCATATTCAAAAAAGAGATACGCTGCCATCCGAAAAAAAAATCGGCGGGAGAAGCAAAATTTAAAAAGCTAAGTGGTGTGCGGCTTCGGCTTCGCACACTGTTACTACTACTTCTTCAGTGTGCGCCTTCGGCTTCGCGCACAGTGACTACTACTACTTCTACTACCATCGACCCCGCCCACCGTTCGTGGTAGACGACTTCTACCCACTATTACTCCCCGGTGTCCACATGCCAGTCTGTCGTCAGTCGATCGTCGCTGCTCAAGGAGGAAGGTTACAGTCTACCATCCACCAGCGTCAGTCGATCGCCAACATTGCTTGGCGGAAGGCAGAAACTCTATTGAACAGAGGATTCTAGCTTTCCAACCAAGAATTGATCCCGGACTTTTTAGATTGTGCTGAGACACGATATATTAAACACTATCGGACTTGGCACAAAATATGGGCTTAAATACGCACGGCGTTCTGTATGCTTCAGAACAACTACTCCCCCTCCTCACCCTCCCATTGTCTTCGATTCTGCCTCTTCCTTCCATACGATTCCGCTTCGCCGCTGCACCAGCGGGTTGTTCTAAATATACATTTTGCCGCCGACTGGAGGGGGAAAGCCATACGGCGTGCGGTCGGCAAAGCGTAGCAAAAACATGCTCGGTCGTACCGTGCCGTCTGTGTGCGCGAAAGTGTACGGCACGCATATTGGATTCTGATGTGGCATCTGCACTGCCGGTAGAAGTCTGGTAAATTCTTGCGTATGCGTGTGGTGAAGCGTATGTAAAACACGGAAGTGTGGTTTAGTATTGTTGCATTATGCGACGCACAGCTGTTGCTGGACGATGCGGAATCTTTTTTCTTAGCTGATTTATTTTTCAAACAAATGACAAAGCGCGCGCTTATAATGTTTTTCCGTGATTTATTTAATTGGTTTATTAACATGATCAGCATGAAAAATGATTACTCATGTAAAAATATGTATGAAATTTGATTTGATTCTACAATATGGCAACTATACATCTACGTAGTTTGGTGGTTTACCTCACCTAATTTACCTAATCAAATTAATCCGTAAAGCCCACATCATCTTGCCGGGGTTATCCGTTGGATCACAATGTGTTATATAGACACTGGCCGCGGTAAAAGAAGTACAACCTTCAATTTTAATGAATTCTTAATCGTATTTGGCTTGCTTTGAACAAAACCCAACAGTTCTAACTCACTGCTATCACCCATAACCGAGATTAGACGAAGTTCATTTCTTCGGGTAAGTAGGTGCATGTACTGGCTGACGATTCGACCTGTGACAGTATTTTACACGCATAATAGCATCAAAGCGCTTATTCATTTTAGAATGATCTTCTTATCGTTTGAGGTTTTTTTCCAGTCAAGTGCAAAATGAGTTAACAACAATTAACTTAACAATTATCAAAAATGCCATTTAAATGAAAAACCAAGCATTTTCAATATTAAAGTTCAAAAAAGAAATAATCGCTTTGTTTCGCACAAAGCTATCATGCTTAAATAAAATAGTGTCACTGGTTGAAACGTCACTAAAAAATACACCTTCCTACCCAAAAATAAGAACCGGTTCCAATCTTGGTTTTAATAAAGTAAAATGAGCAAGTACTATCCCGTTCCGGTTTTACACAGTTATAAGTGTTACTCGTAACGGTTGATATTACCTACCGGGAAAGTACATTCCCAACGTAAAATTAGCTTTAAATAACATTTGCTCGCTCACCTTTGGCCCATGTACTGTAATAAGTAAACAAATGACAATCTTGCACCACCATGCGGAGGACACCTTTCGAAATATTTTTGGAAAATTAATTACAGAGATTTTGCGCACGAGGGCGGCATTCGCATCTTAAGGCCTTTCGGAAGATAAAAGTTTCTTTGCGCACAACATATATTATAAACAAAATTTAACCCTTACGGATTCCAGTGCGCATGCCAAACATTGCGCGCCTCAACAATCGTACGGGTCGGAGAATTTTCACAATTCTTCAATTACTTCAACAATCGTACGGGTTGGAAATGTTCGCTATTCACCAACCACTTACAATCTGTTCAATGCAACTTTTAATGGGATGAAGTTTATCATAATGGTTTTGTAGCCAAGCATGTCAGACTTTTACTGCTAACATTGGCGTTTTCCGATCCTGAAAATTTTTGGTATGCGGGAATCTGCAGAAAATTCAAGACAATATCATGTGCAATAGAGGTTTCCATTTGCTTAAAAACTTTCATTAATAAATTGCATCTGCAAAATGTGGCACCGCGTGGTTTGATAACGCCAAATGCAGAAGACAGCGAAAGGAACGGTGATCAGCTGGTTCGGCGCGTTGCCTTCACTTCGCTGGACCGAACGCCACAAGCGTTTTGCGTAGTATAGGTGCACAGGCGCTTACTGCTTTGGCAAAGGTGTGTGCGTCAGATTATTCTGACTGAAGAACGAAAGTGGGCAAGATAGCGAAAATTGGGTGACGGCTGGCCGTCGTGGGTCAGACTGCGACGGGTATAATGAAATGGAAAATCAGTCGATCTGCGAAAGAGTTGCCGTGTGAATTGATAGGCGTGAGGGGCGCCATGAAATTTGCGAGGAGGGGGAGACCCACGAAAAGATACCCACAGCGAAGCGATCGAGTACCATCGGCGGGTGAAATAAAATAGTGTGCGGGTCACTACCACAGGTATCCAAATTCTGCAGGCAAAACTGCCTGGCACAAACTCGACGACGGTAGATTTTGGGTTACCGGCTACCCAACGCCAAGTCGAATGGAGTGATTTGGCCTCGGATTGAGTGAATCTGAGTTGTTTTCTCACCATTTGTATGGAGAAATGCCCGTACCCTGCTAACATTCTCTCCATACTGGATACCCCGCGGTACGAAGTTGCATTCTTTTTGTAACGTTGCACCTGCAAGTGCCCCTGCTACAATCCTGCAAGACTGAATTTTGCTCTGAAATTTTCTAGAGATGCAGGATGTTTGGGTTACCGTGAGCGGCTGCGTGAATGAACGCCCTCCTCAAAATGAACCCCCCCTACTGCTTTTCCCCTGTACCCCGGGATACCCAATGCCCGGGGTAGAAATGTCAGCTCGAAATGAAACCAAACTCAAGCAATTCCTATAATATTTTTCACACTTATTTATCTATATTTAAACTTTCAATACAATTTACACATATTATACGGCTTCATGTGCCCTGGAACGGCAAACAGGACAGCTCACGAAACCTTCAAGCCACGGCTAAGTTCGCTTCTGGTTGTTCAGTGTTGGCGTTCTTTTCGATAGCTGTTCTTCGCAAACTTATCGTTTTGCAATATATTTCAGAAAAAAACGATGCATAAACACTTTTTATACAGAAATTCACACCTGAAATCCGCTTTTACATCCAAAATAATCCACTTTACTCGGTGCACGATTACAGCACTTCGAACAAAACTACATCACTGCGCAGGCTACTAGGATGAAAACAGATCTGTTTTTTGACAAACAAGCCGAGCGAGCTTGCTCTGTAGCGCGACGGGATGAGTTTGTAGAGTTGAGGGGTAAAAATCATAGTGGAAACAGGGAGAGGATGGTGGATTTTGAGTGTCGAGAGTGATTTTGTACCGCGGGGTACCCACCAAATGAGTTATTGAGTTCCGGGTCGATGAATGGATCGATGACTGGGTCGAGAATGCCCGCTTCATCGACTTTGTGAGTTACGTAACTCATATTCAAAAAAGAGATACGCTGCCATCCGAAAAAAAAATCGGCGGGAGAAGCAAAATTTAAAAAGCTAAGTGGTGTGCGGCTTCGGCTTCGCACACTGTTACTACTACTTCTTCAGTGTGCGCCTTCGGCTTCGCGCACAGTGACTACTACTACTTCTACTACCATCGACCCCGCCCACCGTTCGTGGTAGACGACTTCTACCCACTATTACTCCCCGGTGTCCACATGCCAGTCTGTCGTCAGTCGATCGTCGCTGCTCAAGGAGGAAGGTTACAGTCTACCATCCACCAGCGTCAGTCGATCGCCAACATTGCTTGGCGGAAGGCAGAAACTCTATTGAACAGAGGATTCTAGCTTTCCAACCAAGAATTGATCCCGGACTTTTTAGATTGTGCTGAGACACGATATATTAAACACTATCGGACTTGGCACAAAATATGGGCTTAAATACGCACGGCGTTCTGTATGCTTCAGAACAACTACTCCCCCTCCTCACCCTCCCATTGTCTTCGATTCTGCCTCTTCCTTCCATACGATTCCGCTTCGCCGCTGCACCAGCGGGTTGTTCTAAATATACATTTTGCCGCCGACTGGAGGGGGAAAGCCATACGGCATGCGGTCGGCAAAGCGTAGCAAAAACATGCTCGGTCGTACCGTGCCGTCTGTGTGCGCGAAAGTGTACGGCACGCATATTGGATTCTGATGTGGCTTCTGCACTGCCGGTAGAAGTCTGGTAAATTCTTGCGTATGCGTGTGGTGAAGCGTATGTAAAACACGGAAGTGTGGTTTAGTATTGTTGCATTATGCGACGCACAGCTGTTGCTGGACGATGCGGAATCTTTTTTCTTAGCTGATTTATTTTTCAAACAAATGACAAAGCGCGCGCTTATAATGTGTTTCCGTGATTTATTTAATTGGTTTATTAACATGATCAGCATGAAAAATGATTACTCATGCAAAAATATGTATGAAATTTGATTTGATTCTACAATATGGCAACTATAGATCTACGTAGTTTGGTGGTTTACCTCACCTAATTTACCTAATCAAATTAATCCGTAAAGCCCACATCATCTTGCCGGGGTTATCCGTTGGATCACAATGTGTTATATAGACACTGGCCGCGGTAAAAGAAGTACAACCTTCAATTTTAATGAATTCTTAATCGTATTTGGCTTGCTTTGAACAAAACCCAACAGTTCTAACTCACTGCTATCACCCATAACCGAGATTAGACGAAGTTCATTTCTTCGGGTAAGTAGGTGCATGTACTGGCTGACGATTCGACCTGTGACAGTATTTTACACGCATAATAGCATCAAAGCGCTTATTCATTTTAGAATGATCTTCTTATCGTTTGAGGTTTTTTTCCAGTCAAGTGCAAAATGAGTTAACAACAATTAACTTAACAATTATCAAAAATGCCATTTAAATGAAAAACCAAGCATTTTCAATATTAAAGTTCAAAAAAGAAATAATCGCTTTGTTTCGCACAAAGCTATCATGCTTAAATAAAATAGTGTCACTGGTTGAAACGTCACTAAAAAATACACCTTCCTACCCAAAAATAAGAACCGGTTCCAATCTTGGTTTTGATAAAGTAAAATGAGCAAGTACTATCCCGTTCCGGTTTTACACAGTTATAAGTGTTACTCGTAACGGTTGATATTACCTACCGGGAAAGTACATTCCCAACGTAAAATTAGCTTTAAATAACATTTGCTCGCTCACCTTTGGCCCATGTACTGTAATAAGTAAACAAATGACAATCTTGCACCACCATGCGGAGGACACCTTTCGAAATATTTTTGGAAAATTTATTACAGAGATTTTGCGCACGAGGGCGGCATTCGCATCTTAAGGCCTTTCGGAAGATAAAAGTTTCTTTGCGCACAACATATATTATAAACAAAATTTAACCCTTACGGATTCCAGTGCGCATGCCAAACATTGCGCGCCTCAACAATCGTACGGGTCGGAGAATTTTCACAATTCTTCAATTACTTCAACAATCGTACGGGTTGGAAATGTTCGCTATTCACCAACCACTTACAATCTGTTCAATGCAACTTTTAATGGGATGAAGTTTATCATAATGGTTTTGTAGCCAAGCATGTCAGACTTTTACTGCTAACATTGGCGTTTTCCGATCCTGAAAATTTTTGGTATGCGGGAATCTGCAGAAAATTCAAGACAATATCATGTGCAATAGAGGTTTCCATTTGCTTCAAAACTTTCATTAATAAATTGCATCTGCAAAATGTGGCACCGCGTGGTTTGATAACGCCAAATGCAGAAGACAGCGAAAGGAACGGTGATCAGCTGGTTCGGCGTGTTGCCTTCACTTCGCTGGACCGAACGCCACAAGCGTTTTGCGTAGTATAGGTGCACAGGCGCTTACTGCTTTGGCAAAGGTGTGTGCGTCAGATTATTCTGACTGAAGAACGAAAGTGGGCAAGATAGCGAAAATTGGGTGACGGCTGGCCGTCGTGGGTCAGACTGCGACGGGTATAATGAAATGGAAAATCAGTCGATCTGCGAAAGAGTTGCCGTGTGAATTGATAGGCGTGAGGGGCGCGATGAAATTTGCGAGGAGGGGGAGACCCACGAAAAGATACCCACAGCGAAGCGATCGAGTACCATCGGCGGGTGAAATAAAATAGTGTGCGGGTCACTACCACAGGTATCCAAATTCTGCAGGCAAAACTGCCTTGCACAAACTCGACGACGGTAGAATTTGGGTTACCGGCTACCCAACGCCAAGTCGAATGGAGTGATTTGGCCTCGGATTGAGTGAATCTGAGTTGTTTTCTCACCATTTGTATGGAGAAATGCCCGTAGGGCATTCATGATTTATCTCTCTTTTTCGCTCCCTCTCTCTCTCTCTCTCTCTCTCGGACCCGGCACAGGTCGCGTGGTAATGGTTTGTTACATTAAAACCGTGTACCCCCGTTTGCTCCCATCCCATAGTAGGCTGTGTTCCCGCACAATTGCACCTACCTTTGCACCTATCTCTTCTCCAGAGTGCGCTGAATTTCTGTTAATTATGTGAGAACCAACGCAAATCAGCTCAGCCAGCCGCTTGGTAGCGCGATTTCACGCCAATCGCCGTCGTGCGCCCGAAACGCTTTCTGGAGCAAACTTTCTTTCCCCGGCGAGGATCGAATGGGAAAGGAGTTGCTGGTTGTGTTGCAAACATTTGTTCAACATGGAATACATCACCGCGTTGTTCCGTTTCCGACAGGAAACCCCCCGCACCAGCGGCCTCTGCCAATGCATTCCTATGGAACGGGGAAGGCTTTCGAAACGTCGAGGTGTGTTGCAAGTGCCAAGAGTACACTAAACCAACGCTTCTTGTTTTTCTCAATTAAAACGACCGCGGTTGGTCGTGCGTGCTAAGAGCATGTTATCACTTTCTTTATCGTCCTGCATGAACGGGAAAGTGGTTCAGCAACACACCCTTGTTCTATCGGGAGTCGAGGGGGCTGTTGATCGGAGGATTTCAATGCCGCCAATGGTGGGGTTCTTGTCGACCCTCGGAAAGACAAACGTTTCTATTGATGCATTCAAAATCCACATACTCCACGATGCTACGTTCGTCGATAGAGATTTAAATCGGCGCACACGCACACAAAGCCATTCGAATCTCCTTTTCCGTACCACCATCTGCAACGGTCGTGGGGAAAAACATCGGAAGATCGTCGCGGTATCGCTGCCGGTGTTCGACGGACGGCGGATCCATGGTGAGGACGAGTTCACGACGACTAACTTTCTGCCGCCTCGGCTCAGCTCACCCGCGTATCAGTGGCTGCCCTGTGGTCCCGTGTGCCGCGTTCCACCGCTTTCTCCTGTGCGCGAAGATCGACGGGAGTTGTTGTAATAAGATAGGTTCCTGGCAACACTGGCAGGTGACAGCGGTGGTTGCGGTAGCAATCTGACAGACAGACTTAAGCAGAAGCTGGAACTGGGCGGATCGGCTGAATTAAGAAATGGCAATAAACTCAGTATATAGATAATTAATACATGGTGTCAGAAGTTAAAAACGAGCCGACTTCGATTAAAAGCTCTTATTATCGGAAAAAGAGTGTCGTTTGCAAAACAAACGTGTAAAGGTCGCGTACTGCGTGCAGCAAAGTGCAAAACACAAAATGGCTGTAAACCCATCGGATCGTTTGCCAAGAGCTTTAGACTCGACAAATTTGGCTAAAGAATGGCCAAAATGGAAGCAGCAGTTCAATATTTTCATGATGGCCACAGGCAAAATTAATGAGGGCGAAGAAAGCAAGATCGCAACCTTCTTGTGGCTTATTGGCGATCATGGGTTGGAGATATATAATACATTATTTCCCAACAACGGAGACATGAATACTATGTTTGGCGGGCAAACGTCAAAAAAAGCGCCAACTTCAGCCACCAGTGAACAAAAGGCTGATGAAGCTGCTGCAGCAGCAACAACTAGCATCGCTAAAAGAAGCATCACTTTGAATGACGTCATCAGTGCTTTTAATACATACTGCATTCCAAGGAAAAATCTGGCTGTCGAGGCTTTTAAGTTCAATATGATCGAGCAGAAAGAAAATCAACCATTTGCAGAATTTGAAACCATGCTAAGAACGCAAATGGCATTTTGTGAATTCGAGTGTGAAAAGTGTCATGCGTCCTACGCGAATAGAATGCTTCGTGATCGCTTAATAATTGGCATTCATGATAAAACTCTGCAGCTGAAATTGTTGGATGCCAAGGATGAACCGCTTAAGAACGTTGTAGAAATGTGCAAAACACATGAAGCTGCCTCAAAACATAAACAACTGTTCCAGAAACACGACGCACACAATGTAAACAGTGTAGAACTGCATACTGGGAATAAGGATGTGGCTTCCATCGAGCGTAGCGAGACTCGTAAAGTAAGCTGCTATAATTGCGGTCAACCATTCAACGGGAGTCATCGTCGCTATTGTCCAGCAAAGGATGTAACTTGTAGTAGCTGTGGACGACGAGGTCACTTCAAGAAGTTCTGCAAGGCACCGAAAAACAACAACCATACTGGTACGTCGGGAGAATCAACACGAGCATACGATGGTTCGAAGCAGAAAAATGACAAAAACGTTCATATGATTGCATGGTCTGAATCAGGTAACGTAAATAATGATAAAAGTGTTGTCATGGAAAATGTTAGGGCTTTACATAGGTTTTGTGATTCTAATTATAGAGTAAACTCCAATTCGACTAGAGAAGGATCAAATTACACATGGACTAAAAAATATCGTGTTCAGGACTGTTCCGTGGAATTCAAGCTTGATACTGGCGCTGACGTTAACTG
Source organism: Anopheles atroparvus (assembly GCA_914969975.1). Taxonomy (NCBI): domain Eukaryota; kingdom Metazoa; phylum Arthropoda; class Insecta; order Diptera; family Culicidae; genus Anopheles; species Anopheles atroparvus. The sequence goes on along the minus strand of CAJZCY010000003.1, from coordinate 11,242,818 downwards.
CATTCCGATGAGGGTGGTGGCCGCATTGAATTTACCTTTGTTGAACGAGCAGTCGTTTAATGTCGTGGACTATAATAATAATAATATTAAAATACATGGCCAGGTTTGTCTAACGTGTGTTGATGAAGAAACAAATACATCACACTCAGCAAATTTCCTTGTTGTAGATAATTCTCTTCAACCTATACTGGGATTGGAAACATGTATTGAATTTGGATTATTGAAACGTGTGGCATCTTTGCAATCATTTCCATTAGACAGAGAAACTTTCATCCAATCAAATGTGGATTTATTTCAAGGTTTGGGAAATCTTCCAGGAACATGCACTATAGTACTTAAAGAAGATGCTACCCCTTCTTTACATTATAAAAAGCGCATACCTATCAGTTTGCATAATCGGTTAAAAGAGGAGCTCAAAGCAATGGAAACGCAAGGAATAATTAGCACTGTTGATTATCCAACCGATTGGGTAAACAATATGCAGATTGTTGAGAAACCGAATGGCTCTTTGCGCATTTGTTTGGATCCGAAGCCCCTGAACGCGTGCATTAAAAGGGAACATTTCTTAATTCCAAAATCAGAGGATCTTGTAAGTCGCATGGCAGGGAAACGTGTATTTACGGTACTGGATCTCAAAAATGGGTTTTGGCAGATGAAATTGGATAGAAAAAGTTCAGACTTAACAACATTTATGACACCGTTTGGTCGTTTTCGATGGAATCGTGTTCCTTTTGGGATCAGTAGCGCGCCTGAAATGTTTCAGCAGCGCATGGTGAAAGTTTTTGGAGATATTCCAGGAGTCGAAGTATATTTCGATGATGTAGCCGTGACAGGAAAAAATGTTGAAGAACACGATAAAACATTATCCATTGTCTTGGAAAGAGCCAGACAAAACAACATCAAATTTAATCCTGCAAAAACCCAGTATAGAACAAATGAGATCAAGTTTATGGGACACATATTGTCTGCTGGTCAAATAAGACCCGACCAGTCTTATATAAATGCAATTGTTGATATGCCCCGACCGAAGAATAAATCGGATGTTCTGCGTCTCCTCGGACTGCTCAAGTATATTGGCAAATTCATACCAAATCTATCCAAAAGAACCGCCTTATTGCGACAGCTCTCACGAAATGATGTCGAATGGTCTTGGACTGAGCAACATGACAATGAAGTTAATGATCTCATTGGGTCCATTACCAGTGCACCTGTGCTGGCAATGTTTGATGTTAAAAAATCTGTGGTAGTCCAAACGGATAGTTCAAAAGATGGCTTAGGGAGTGTGCTAATGCAAGAAGGAAAGGCCATAGCATATGCGTCCCGTACACTGTCAAAAAGTGAACAGAAGTGGGCCCAAATAGAAAAGGAGCTGCTGGCCATTGTATTTGCTTGTGAACGTTTTCATCATTTCTTATACGGTCGTGAATTTACGGTTCAGTCGGATCATAAGCCACTTGAAGCACTAGTGAAGCGTGATATTGATGATGTGACACCGCGTCTGCAAAGAATGTTTTTATATTTGTTAAAATATCCTGGAATGTGTATTAAATACACACCTGGAAAAGAAATACTAATAGCAGATTGTTTATCGCGCGCACCACTTTTAGACAACAAAGAGTTCAGCCAGGAACTGTCAGGCATAATTCATACTGTATCTAGCAAAGTATGCTTATCACAAGATAATTATAACTACTATGTAGAGAAGTTGAAAAATGATGAGAGATACTGTCGAATAATTAAATATGTAAAAAATGGATGGCCATCATATCACAAACTGGATTCATTTGGACAATCTTTTTATAAACATCGTGACTTGCTACATTTTGAAAATGGATTGTTGTTCAAGGAACATAGACTGATCGTTCCCACAGTAATGCAGCCAACCATATCCAAATGGATCCATGCTCCTCACTTAGGAATAGAAAAAACTCTTGCCAGAGCAAGGTCTCAATTCTTTTGGCCTGGAATGTCTAAAGATATTACTGAAATTGTCAAAGCATGTAGTGTTTGTGAAAAATTCACAAGGAATCAACAAAAAGAACCTCTTTTACAGGACGTACCTCCTAACTATCCTTTTGAACGAGTAGGTATAGATTTATATGAATACGCTGGAAAAGATCATATCGTGTTAATGGATTCGTATTCTGGATATGTTATATCTAGACAACTGCATGAAAAGTCAATCAGATGCGTGATAGATGTATTAGAGGGCATCTTTTGTAATTATGGGTACCCGACTCAAATCAGGTGTGATAATGTGCCATTCAACTCAACAGCATTTATGTCGTATTGCAATGAAACCAACATTGTTGTGAACTTTTCTAGTCCAAGATACCCACAAAGTAATGGACTCGCCGAAAAAGGCGTAGCAATAGCTAAAAATATTTTAAAACGGTGCTATGAAACTGGAGACATAAAAATGTTTCAATACCATATGCTGGAATACAACACCACACCAGTTGCTAGTATGGGCCTTTCACCAGCGCAATTATTTTTCGGTCGCAGACTTAAATCTAGGCTACCAATATCTAGCGCATTGTTAGTACGGAATTATATTGATGAAAATTATGTCGCGACAAAGATAAAATCTAAACGCCAGTATCAGAAGGAATTTTACGATCGGTCCTCTAAAAATTTGCCAGCCCTTAACGTAGGAGATACAGTTATTTTTAAAAAGGGAGGAAAAGAATGGAGTGGTGGAAAAATTATACGTCAAGTTAACAGCAGATCGTACGTAGTCCAAGATAAATACGGAAATCATTTTCGAAGAAATAGAAGATTGTTAGTAAAAAGTACAAAATTAAGCCAAGAAAACAACGAAACAGTGCATTCAAAACCCGTTCATAACCTACCAAGTGCAGAAATCGATATTGCAGCATCATGCGGAAGAAATAGTTCTGACTTTACTGATAGACTGGAATCTCAGGCTGCGGGTTCTATAACAGACGTAGAAAGTGAATTTGAAATGTACTACACTGCTAGTGATTCAGACACATCAGAACACCAAGAGCAAGAAGGTAATAATTCGGAAGCGGATGAGCCATGTGTAAATACGCAATACGTAACAAGGAGCGGACGAGTTGTACGCCCTCCAGTAAAATTAAATATCTAGTTAGGATAGATTAGGAATAAAAAGAGTTAGGGTGTAAGAACACAGTTATTCACTTAGCTAGTATAAATAGGTTTGTAAATAATGTACATTAAAAAAAAAAAAAAAAAAAAAGAAAGCGTGTAATAAGATAGGTTCCTGGCAACACTGGCAGGTGACAGCGGTGGTTGCGGTAGCAATCTGACAGACAGACTTAAGCAGAAGCTGGAACTGGGCGGATCGGCTGAATTAAGAAATGGCAATAAACTCAGTATATAGATAATTAATACAGTTGTTTCCACGTATTGCTATTCCGTACCACCCATACTCTCTCAAATTTCTCCTGTGAATGGGTACATTTCGTCACCTCATGGCCTACTAGGTAGCTTTGGAAGGCAGTGAGCAAAAAAAGATGTTTAGGAGAAGACGAGAAACCTGTCTCCCACCTTCCAACCACCATCATCGTCGCAGCAGGAGCCCTTTGGAGGACCACATTTCTACCGGCGACTTTTACCTTGCACCTAATACTACCTGCTTTGCCGGTCCGGTAGTAACTCTGCGGTAACAGGTTGCCATTCGGTCGAACCCCGGTTGAATGTTGTGGCAACGGAGCCGAGGCAACCGCGGGGGTACCGTTAAATAATCGGCGGTGGGCTCTGCTGGCAATGCGCGCTTCCCACTCTCGGCTGCGTGCTGCTGCTGCTGCTAACGTGGCGGACTCGCTGATGTCGCGGCGCAGCGTGGCGGAAAGCGTTCGCTCACACTCACACACACACACAGCTGCCGGCGTCGACCTCCTAACGAAACCGGCCGGATGGTCGAACCCTAGTCGAATCTACCGGCAGCGCGTTCAGCATGAGACGTGTGTCTTGATAATGGACAATGCCATTACGTGAACCACGAGCGTGCGAGGATATTTTTTGGCATGCAGAGACCCGAAACAGCAACGTGCAGCGCCCCGCGAAGGGTTGGCTGGGTTGCACAAACGAACAGGCGGTGTTAGAAAGTGCCTCCATGTGCACTACTTTCTTCGTGTGCAAATATTGCACTTTAGACAACATCACGTCGAGGTGTGATAATCGTTTTTGAATCGTAAGGTTTGCTAATGATGACCAGCCAGTTGGAGTTTTGGCTTCTGGAACATCCCCCACTATACACGAAGCCAAAAATTGCGGTTTGGAGCTCAACATTTTTGCTGCAGAATTACCGACGACAAATTTGGCCAAAAAATAAGAAGAGTTTACCACCGAGAATTTTTCTCTGGTTTTTTTTATTCTCACGGTGACATCATGTATCGCTATATAGCCCACAAAAAAAAAACTAACCTTCGGCCTCGCGCGCGCATTCATTCGCTTTTCGAGGTGCTATAAATTAGCGCGTAACCCCTTCAGTGCTATAAACATATCGACTGTCATCACACGGTCAAGATATCGCTCGCCCTAATCCGGCCCTCAATCGCACCGAGGCGTTCAACGAACTTTTACCCACCGGCGCCGCGCGGCTCTTCTCGAAAGGAACAGCTGTTTTTGCGTCGCGCTGATGTGGCTCGTCCTGAATGGCAACGGGGAAGAGAGAACGTCATCCCCGCCATCCTCCGTGGATCCGGGCTTGAACTTCGCGCCTACGTAGATAAGAAGGAGCACCGCGCGAGCGATGGTTGGTGGTTGCCTGCTGCCACCTCACAAGCAGCAGGCTACACACTTCCAATTTCAATGCACCTGCGCTCCGCCGATAACGTGACGCGAGGTACAATTCCGATGCAGTTCGGAAACGTAACACTTCTTGGTCGGAAAAAAAAGTGCCGCGTGGCTTCACCGAAACGCCTGGAAGAAAGTAATCTGGGATTGTTTCTTGAATGTTTGATTTGTTTGCTTTGAATTGGAATTTGAGGCTATACTTCGTCAGCACATAACAGCACAGGCTGCATTTTTTTAAACACAGTTGCCATCGCTGGTACTGGTTTGATTTGTTGATTTGGTTCAAATTTTTAAAGTCGCGGATTCACCTCCCAAAACCCAAACAAATTGACCGAAATCTAGTGAATGTTGTCAAAATATTGTTGCCCCCACCGAGCGAACAACTGGCAAGTTTGTATGTACGAATCAGAGTCAGCATTTGTATGTTTAACTCACAAAAAATGCTTATCAAGACGCGAAAGGTAACGACGATTGCTTCGATTTTCCATCGGTACAAAACTGCACCGGCAAGAAGTCATACGCTTCACTCGTGCGGAGAATGGATTTTAAAGCACCAAAATAGTGACCTCAAAACGGACCAACGAAGCAGTGCGTAGCAGCTAGCTGCATTGTGGGCTTGGTTGTGTCTGGTCTTGAGCAGGGATGATGTTCTTTTAGAAAGGTGCAAACCGTTTTGGCGATACAACTTTTGGGGTAATTGCCGTGGCGAATATTACTGAAGTGTCGTTTCGCAGCAGTACGGCGCAAAATCGCGCACCGTGATTGTATATACATTACTACTAAACGAGTTTGTACCGGTGTTACATGCTCACTGTGCATGCCTGTTTGCCTTGTGACTTGCTTGCATCTCGAACACAAGCAGCGTCATTTACGCCCCTACGAGCCGCACTTATGTAATCAATCTCGCGGGGAGCAAGGGAGATGAATCCGCCCAATGGAAGCTGCTCTTCCCACGATAAAATGACGTTGTTTTGCCGTTTTCGCGCCTACTGTCGGCTCGGATCAATTGATCATCGTTCGATCGAAGAAAGAGGGTAGAGTAATTTAAAAATAGTTTTCTTACGCACTTTCCCACAACGCACAGTCAGACACCTCCGAGGGTATCATTAACCAGCAAGACTAGCAGTAATCGTTTTCGAACACAGTGGCTAATTATTTGCAGAAGTGACACTAACACAATTTCAGAATAAATTGAAAGTTATCTTAATTATATTAGTAAACTTCACTGCTACTATTGAAAAAGGCGTATCATTTTAAGTAGACCAATAATTTGAATTGAAAAGCCTTCTTTGATCTGATACGATCGGAATTTGACTCAAATCGGAGGATTTTTATTGGCGATAAATGATGCCTCTTGACGGTATGAAAAATATCCTTCTCACAGGAACTGATGACCAAACATTTGTTGGTGTTTTTGCGTTGTGCCGTCGTTGTTTGCAACAATGTACACGTGCTTTGTTTCCCCCCAGTAGCATTGGCAATACTCATTAGCAAAAGACTACTAACCTGCTGCCTTCATGAGGGCACGAGCTACGCTGCACACTTCGCGGAACGACCCACGCCGGAATCATCACTGATACCAGTGTCCTTGCGGTGATGCATGAAGCATTAGGTAATCACCGCTGCTTCCGCCAGTGCACATGTTCACAGGGGACGCGTTATCAATGTGTGCGATTGATTTTTGTTCCGTCTGCACATACGCCACAGTGTGGCCCACGTTTTGCAGTGCAGAGAGACCTCGCTCTTGTTTGGGATAACGATCGTCCTTTGAGGAACGCAGACGAACCGTGCGATCGCGCTGGCTCTTTGCAGGGCGAATGAGGGCTCAACCTGCGGCCAATGTTTATTAGTACAACCGCTGCCCATCCTGCCAGGCTCGTAGTCAGTTCGCTAGCCGAACTCGCTGTCGAAACAAACAAGAAGCCCTGTGGCAAGCAACGGATGGTTCGTACAACAGAAGGCGGGAAAATCGGGATCTTCGCGATAAGAGTTTTGGAATAAGATAAGTCCCTCGAGGCGGAGAGAGAAAGAGAAAAAGAACGCACGATCGCATCGTTGTTACACAATAGCATAACATTCTCGTGTTTCGTTAGTTGCTCCATTCCTGATCATCATCCTCCGCGATCGTGATTACGTACGTTCCATTCCAACGCGGCACGGAGTTTGTTGTCGAAGAAGAAGCGCGTCGCCACAGCGAGTGTGTTTAAGTGTAAAGTGTATAAATTAAGCTAGTCTAATTGTATCAGTGTGTACTCCATCTCCACCCACTCCCCTGTCTGTTGTGTTAAATCCGCGTCCGCGTGTTCCCGAGACTGAAAATGGCACCGAAAAACGCCGAAAAGAAAAACCAGAAACAGAAGGTGCAAAACACAAACCAACAACCCCAGAAGAAGGTAAATTTTTCGCCGACGCAAGTGACTTTTGAAAGCGCGCCTGGAAATGTGTAGTAGGCGTCGGTAGTGTTTTTTTTTTCTTCTTCTTCATTTCCCCGATGGTTGCTGTGTTGTGTGTGAATATTTGTTAACGATTCGCAACGATTAATGATTTGTGCTTTTCTCTTCTCGTGTTTTCCCCTCTAGGATGCGCAGGCCAAATCGAAGAAGAAGCAATCGTCGGGCAAAGCGAACAGCAAATCTTCCTCCTCGGTGACGTCCGTCCTCTGCAGCCTGCTGCTGACCACATTCCTGCTGTTCGGCATCACCGGCGCGCTGGTAGGCTACGACACGTATCGGGCCGGCGGCAAGTTCGAGGCTTCGCTCACGGGCCAGACGCTCAAGCAGGCCGGGCTTCTGCCGGCGGTGCAGGATGCGTGGACCTGCTCGATGAAGTACAGCGCCCGCGGCTACAAGTGGGCCGAAGCAAACGTCCCGGTGTACTATCAGGCAACGAGCAAGGTACGTACAAAATGTACAAAGGAACAGAGTAGCCTGAGACATTTCCATTCGATCTCCTAACGCATTACCTCCATCGTTACAGGCTCTTGGACCATACGTAGAATTTTCGATAGATTTTAGCAAAGTTCTCTGGAATGGTGCCAAGAAGGGTTTCGCCAGTGCGAAGGTGTTGGCCGCACAGAAGATGTCCCAGGCGGCCGTTTACGTAAGTGTGAGCCACCATGTAGCCCTACTCTAAGGAATTGGGCGCACTAGGAGCTCTTTTTAAAAACATTTTCTCTCTGAAATTCTCCTTCAGGTTGACCAGTACGCACCGGGAGTACCGAAGAAAATCGGTGATGCTTCCTGCGCCCTCTGCGACACCGTGTGCACCTTCGCGACTAATGCCTACAAGCACACGTACGAGTTCTTCAAGACAAAGGTGTTTGTGTAAGTGTGACAAAGGATGCTGTACATTCGATACGCTTTGTTTTTTTTTTTCGCCGACGTTTGTTCATGCATGGGCTCCGTCACGGTACAGCCTCTTCCGCCAAAGCCAAATTTAACTAACGCACCATTTTCCCTTTCTCCTAATCCGTCTGACAGTGGGCAGCTATCAGCGGAAAGCTTGGGGAAAGTCTTCAACAGTACCCAACAGGCTGCTGCTCAGTACTATAGTTGGTTCAACGACCAGGTTGATTTCTACGCGAAACTCAAGTAGGGCGGCCACCGGAGCGCATCCCCCCACTAAAACGTCGGTAACAGCAACACCCTCTCCCTGTCCGGTGTGGTGCATAATCTCCGTTCGATGACGTTCGATCGATCTGTCTGTGATCGAAATGTTCTGCATCACCCACGACGACGTTACCATCAGTCCAGGAGACCGACGTCACCGCGGGGGACATAACGTGTGTGTTTGTGTGTTTGCGAGTGTGAGAGATAACGGAAAAATAGGGAAAAGGAAAAGAGATAGAGTTAGAGATGAAAACGTAGCAAAAAAAAAATGGAGAAGAAAAGGACTTGTTTCTAGCAATAATCGTGACGGATCAAAATAGAAATGGGTGGTCGATCGTAGCAGAGCAAAAAGTAACAACAGAAAAAAAAAACCCCCGTCAAAAAGTCATACGATCATCGTGAAAATTGAAAATCGTGTCCATACTCATACGTACATAGGAGAAAATAAAAAGTAGCCGACGAGACAAGGACATCCCCGTAGCGAATGCCGTTGCCTAGAAGAATGGAGCGTGTTGCACAAGCAACAGAAAAGTACATCGAATCCACAGGATGGTTGATAAGAACAGAGAAGGCATTGATCGGAATTTGGGACCGGCAGGAGGAACATTTCTTTGGGACGGATGGGAAACTTCATTAGATTTTTTTTCACTTGAAACTATCTCGCCCGAGGAACAAACTTACAAATTACTATTGCTGGTATTTTGAGGTTTTTAGCGGACAGTCTACAGCTAGAAGTTCGGAAAAGATGAGATCTAATGGAAGAGAAGCAAAACAAACGTAATATGTGCATGTTTTCAAAATACGAGGGCACCCACAGAAACTGGCAAATTGGGGTTCCTAACCTTAAAAACCAGCTGACACGGAACGCCCCAATAGAACCCTAAAGCCCTTCATATCCCCCCAAAAGCGCCCCCTTTTCTCCAACAAAGAAACTTTTTTTACATTTATACGTTTTATAGTTTAAGAACAAATCACAAATAACGTGCGTAAAGAAAAGTGAAAAGTTATGGAAAACACACCACACAAGCATTAAAAAACAAACAAAAAACAGTCACGAGGTGAAGATAAGGTATGAGTGTACAGGATATTCCCATTTAACGGTGCGGCAAGTTCATCGACACACTGCTATGGAATTAAATCATGAATGGAGTTTAACAATCAGAGCGAAAAAAAGGTGTTGATGGTTTGGTTTCCTGTATTCTATTCTGGTGGCTGGGATCTGTGATCCGAAGGGACAGAACTCGATACCAAAGCCTCCATGCAGTGGATTCTAGCACTATGCTGCAGCACTTTGATGACGATTTGATGAATGCATTTGGTTTTGTTTCTGGTACAGTACCGAGATGTTTGTGAAAATCATTGAAGTGTTTCGGTGGATCAAATTTCTTTTCACGACTTCATTGTGTCTTCACACACGGAATGTAGCTTACATTGCACCGAGAGAAATCTAGGACGAAGACTTGAACAAACATTCTACAGTGGTGCGTCTTAACATGTACAAGCATTTGCCGTGTGTATTTAACTAACGTTTTTGTGCATCCACAGAACGAAGACTTGAACAAACATTCTACAGTGGTGCGAATAGACCTTCTTACGTTGGAGCGTGCGAAAAATGTTGGCATAGTAGAGGATGTTAATTGAAAAAAAAAACACTGAAATAGAACACAAACGAGGAACGGAGACGTCGGGTAGGTTGATGAATAAAATTACGGAAAGGGAAAACAAAAGTTCAATGAAAAAATTACTTCTGCAGTAGGCTTTGCTTTCTTTGGGTTGAAAGAAACGTTTTTGTTCGGCATGTTGTTGGGGGGCTGTTGAATGTATTTCAATTATAATTTACAAGGAATATGCCTTCCTCTATGGTTTGGGGCTGCATTCGTCCGCGTTCCGTTTCCCTCTAGTACGCATCGACGCGCGGTGGTGGCGCGTAATATCCATCGCCCTTGCGCTCACCGTTCCACCCTTGACGATGTCTCTCCATTCGCATGGCCTACCGACGAAACGCAAAACGCAACGCTACGTCAGCTGAGCAATCCTTTCGGAGCCCCGCTCGTGTCCTACTCACCCGGAATCTAGCGATCTGTTTCGACATGAACGCGCACTCCTGGAAGTCGGCCAGCAGATCAGCACACTTCTTTGCACCACGCACCGTACCGTACGCTTCCAGGCAATCGATCGAGGCCATCTCCAGCTCGCCGCACTTGTCGTACTGCTGGAAGTTGACCATCGTGGCGGTCAGATCCGTGAAGGGCGAACGGAAAAACGGTCCAAGAGACATCTTGCAGGCTACAACAGTTAAGAGCGAATGATTAAGGTAATGAACTTTTGTTGCCTACTCGAATCTCGGTAGGTGGAATACGGCCGATCACCAAAGCATCAAAATAAACCATCTGTGATGTAACGTCGCTCTTCACGCAAGAATACTGCTCAAATCAAACCAAATAACCCAGAAATGGATCATTTTCCTAGCATCCCATGGTCCCCATTTGTGGTGACACATTTTGTACCAAATTACGAGCAACTTTAATGGCAAATAAACGTGTAAAACAGGTTAAGGGTTCTTCAAATTTACCTTACGAATTTATGGACACAATTTTGTGTACTAGTGACAATTCTGAATTGACACTTGCAATGCAGGCACATCTGTCAACTATGAAGACTGTGTTGCCAGATAAAAATAGAAGCAGAAATATCCACGATTTTTATTAAATTTATTAAATGTTGTGAAAATAAAAATTGGTGCTGTGTATATATAACATCTTTTTTTATTCTTATAAATGTTTTTTTGCAGAGAACATGTTTTAAAAAAAATCAATGTTTCCTTTCGTTTCTATCAATTTTAAAATGCCTGTTGGATGCTTCGGTCTTTTCATCCCTTGACTGCCTCATGCTTTGACTATAAGGATTATGATAAGGATTATATCTGGGTCTGTATTCTTCATGCGAGCGACTACTAGAATTCCCATCTCTTTTTCGATCATATCTGTCCATGTGCCGGTCACCGTAGGTATTGCTACCATTCGACTGATAACGTTCTCTGGCTGAGCCATTATCGCGTTGCCCTACACTGTATCGGTCGCGCCTTTCATAATGCTGGTGCATATGGCCTTCAGATCTGCGGTCCCTTGCATCATAATTCCTTCCTCTATACGGTTCTTGATCCTGACGCTCAGAATGCTCTGATTTTATAGCTCTCGGTTCTATTGCTGGGGTTTCTTCTTTGACAACTATGGCACATCTGCTCGGGCTTCGATCACCCTCCGACAGAACTTCCTCCTTTACTGCTGGCCTTTCCTCTACGGTGTCGTTTTGGAATTCCTCCTTTATCATTGCGGCGCTGACATTCGGAACGACAAACTTGTTCGCGCAAGGAATGATGAAATTCTTGTTCTGCTCCTTCTGCTGTTTGCACTTCCCCAACGGATTGTACGCTTCATAGTTGCTGTCATCCCAGCACTCTTCGTCCTGCTGGAGGGAGGCAGCACCAGCTGAAGAGCCAGCACCGGTGAGATCACCCGTGTTGATGATAAGCTCTTCGGTTGGAGCTGTTGACGCCGACGATATGCTATATTTGTACGCCTCAAGCTCCATTCGGCTTGGGCATGTTCGAACGTGCTCCTTCAGGTCCTCCGGTTTCACCAAGTGAAACGTGTTTAACGGACACCTTGCATACTGCATATCCGGATGTTGTCGTTGGCATTTTGTGAGATGCTTGCCGAACTTGTTGGGCGCTATTTGGTGTAACGGATCAAATGGACACTGAACCAATCCGGACATGGTGACGTTGATGGTTTGGGAATCCTGCACGAATGCTTGATGCCTTACGACCGTCTAGCTTTGTGCGTTCTTCTACACGTTATTCTTGTTTACAATCACATTTGGCAGTGTTGCCAACGGAAGCTAAAACACAAAACCGAATGAATGCAATTGAAGGATATTTTGTTTTCATCGTTATAAAAAGTTGCATCCACCATAAAAAAAATGTCAATCGTCCATTCGTATTTTAACTGTAGAATGTGCAGGATCTAGTATGCATGTATATCGAAACTAAACTGTTAGGATATCTAGCTACATTAGGAAAAAGCAGCAACTAGTATGTGAAATTCAAACCCCTAAAAGGTTTTGGATTATTCAAAATTAAACTATAACCCTTCGTCGATTGGGAATCAGTAACACAATAATGGTACCCTTTTTTACAGTCAGTTTTGCACTTTATTTCGAACAAAACAACTACCCTTTCTCTTGCGGAAAAGGTTCAAACACTTCACCTGAGTTACACGCCGGTTGGTTGCTTACGAGGTTATGATACAAAATCTGAACGAAAAGTATATTAACACAAAAAAAAAAATTATATGAAAACACCATTCAATTCCAACAAGGTGGAAGACTCTTGCACGACGACGCCGAAGAATGGAAGGAAGAGCATTAGAGAGCGCGGAGGATGCATAATTATTGTTGTTCGATTGTTCCGTCGCTTCTCGTCGCTCATTCTCCCCCGTTCATGGTCCTTTTTGGATGGCCATATGGGTCGCTATACCGTCGGTATCCGGCGCACTGCTCTAAACGGATGTCCGATGCGCCAGGCCCACTTTTTCTGCAAAGTTCCCGAGCAAGCTGCCGAGGGCGGAGTCCGGCACCGATTTAAACTTGAATGCAATCGTCGAGTAGTAGCAGTTGTAGAACAACGTTCGCACTTGATTTAGTCGTTCACGTCGCCTGAAACAAGCGAAACGGACAATTATTATACTGCACAACACAACGCTTCCATTTTAATTACACTTACATGGCATAAAAATCGTGACTGTAAGATGAATTAAAGCACTCGTCGTCTAGAATAGTGCAGCAGCTGGAATCCTGCGATTGCTGCTGCTGCTGCTGCTGGTGATGCAGGTGAGGAGGAGCCTGCCCATGCCCATGGTGCGGATGGTGCTGGTTGGCGTTAGGTGTCGTGGCAGTAATATCCGTGGCCGGCCCACTTCCTCCGGCGGTGTACATCACAGACGAGGGGTGATTATTGCCGTACAGATTGCTATATACATGGGGTTGGTACTGGGGCGGATGGTGATGATGATGATGATGATGCTGGTGCTGATGACCGGCTGCCGCGTGGTGGTTGTGCAGTTCCGTTGCCGAGTCGGAACTGCGAAGGCTCCCGGTGCCGGATATCATCTGCCAGCTGCCGACCGAGAGGGACGAGGTCGATTCTTGCCGTTGCCGTAACCTACTCGCTACCGGTACGGAAACGGGACTAGTTCTGTGGCGAGATAGATTAAAAAAAAAGCGAGTTGAAAGGTCAAAGTAGCCATGACACATAGGAAAAAAAAAAACAAAATACAATTAACGTGCTTAATTAATTTTATGTCTACAAACTGTTCAATTTTGCCAAAAATAAAAATTAAAAAAAATCGTCCCAAAGAGAAAACGCTTTATTCCACACGTAGAAATAAAACCCAAGCAAACGGAACAATTTTAGTTACACTTACAACCCATCAGTTGCAATGCAGCGTGGCGTGGATGTGGTAAAGAGCTGAAGACTACTAACCTTGTCGGTTGCGGTGACCAAGCGCAATGATTACTGAGATTAGTAGTACTATCGTTCGATATGCATCCAATACTGCTATTACTATCGTGACTATGCGCTAACCAGCCATTGCTGTATTTGGGAGTGAGGAGATTTCGTGTGTGTGTGGTGTTTGTGGATGGTGTTTCGATCAGGTGGGGAAGAAAGAAAAGGGGAAAATTTTGGAAATTTTCAGGATGGTGATAACCAGAGGGAGATGTTGAACAACAAAAAAGGATGCACACAGTAACGAAAAAATAAAAATAGAAAGAAAGAAATGCAAGAAAGCGTTAAAAATGTACGGGTAAAAGAAAAAAATGCATGAAAAGGCTATAGTAGAACGGTGAAACGATCTAAAGTAAAGAGAATGTATGGCAAATTTGGATGAGGCACAAATGAGTACAATACGCAATAGAAATTATATTGTTTATCAATTAAAGTAGGATAAATTTAAAAAAAGCAATTTATCGATTTGAACGGTTGCTCATCCATAATGCACCCGGTGAAGTCACTGTCACCCGGATCATTGAAATTAGCGACAAAATGTCTTACCCATTGCTTGCGTTCAAGCTATCGTCATGCGGGATTGGGTAGCCTACGATCGGGCGGCCATTGGCTGTGTTATTGTGGCAGTCCGCATGGTGGAAACTGGAGCCACCGATGGTGACGTTGATGCCACCCCCACCGGACCCGGTCGCACCGGTCGCACTGATGCACGTCTGCGTGTCATGCTGCGACGAGCTGCGTCCGCTGAGGCAACTGCAGGAGGAGTTTAGCGACACACTCGAGCCCCGGCTTTCGCCGTCCAGCAGTATCCCGTCGAGCATGCTTTCACTGTCCGTCCGGATGACCCCTATGCTGCTGCTGCCGCTGCTGTGTTTACTTTTGAAGCTAACATAAGGAGGTGAGGGAAGAGAACCGTTAGACAAAACATTGCTCGAAAGTTCACCTGCCAGGTTTCGTGCGAAAGTTACCGTTGCCCCAAAATGCTGTACTCGTCTTCGGCGATGTACTTCAAGGCGTAGAAGCAGAAGAAAAAGATCACCTCGCCCTTGTTCAGCCGATCGGGCAAATTGTGCCCGAACAGCAGCCAATCGTAGGCGATGGTGAAGTAGAGGATCTGCGCCGCGCTTAGCGACTGATGGATCGCTCCGTCCGCCCACAGCGAGAGACGCAGCAGGGACACGAACAGCGGCGTCCGGTCCCATCCGCTAATGCAGTGGATCAGCAGCCCGGAGCTGCTGTCCTGTAGGTAGCGCAGCAGGAGCTTCAGGTAGTTCTGCGTGATCTTCACCAGGTCCCAGTCCTTGTAGTTCTCCCAGTCGATCGGTAGCTGGGCCGCGACGGAGTCGTCCGGTACGCCGATGCTCGCGTCCACGTGTGCCTGCGACCAGTCGAAGACGAGCCCCTCGCCGGAGAAGTTGTTGTCGCGGTAGTCGCGGAAAAACTCGCACCCCGGGTACGGCAGCGAGACGATCTTGAACTCGGCGTACCGCTTCTCCTTGTCCACCTTCTCCGAGGACGTCACGTTCATGCCGAACTTGACCTTCTTCTTCTCCACCATAAAGTCGACGATCGTGCCGACGTTCAGCGTCTTCAGCAGCTTGATGTCCTGGCTGCGCACCCGATCGAACAACTGCCAGTCGCTGTTCGTGATCGGCTCCTCGAACGTGTCCTCGGACAGGGACGTTTCGCGTGCCTCGTAAGCATCCTCTGAGGAATGGAAAGAACGTGTTTAAATTCAAATTCGGTAGGTAGTAATAGCATTTCCTCCTTCTTACCATCTAGCGTCGGCGAGGTAGCAGTCGAGTCGGAACTGTAGAAGAGGTAGTCCAGCCCGGACCGCCCGTAAATCTCCGGCCCACCGGAGAGCGTCGCCGAGCGACAGATGTACTTGCCCTTGTACAGTATGACCGGCAGCGGGAACCGGGCTCGGCAACGGGCGAATCGCGCCTTGTTGATCAGATCGCGCAGCTTGTTCGCGTCGTACGTGTTCTCATAGATGGTTTGCGGCTGCTGCCCCGGGGTAGAAGGCACGGATGGTTGCTGCTGTTGCTGCTGCTCGGTTGCTGGTCCGGATTGTTGTTGGTGCTGCTGGCGACGTAGATCGGCCGCTAGGTTGCCGGGGCGAGGCAGACAGTCGGTGCTATCGGTTGGGTAGCCATTGTTGGGGCCCTGAGTTGGTGCCTGAGTATTGGTGCTGCTGGAGAGGTTCTTGTATTC
Organism: Anopheles atroparvus; assembly: GCA_914969975.1. Taxonomy (NCBI): domain Eukaryota; kingdom Metazoa; phylum Arthropoda; class Insecta; order Diptera; family Culicidae; genus Anopheles; species Anopheles atroparvus. Next base: position 11,226,642 of record CAJZCY010000003.1, on the reverse strand, counting down.
GTACTCCGGGATGAGCAGTGTGCTGGGATAGTGCGAGGACAGCTCGCCCGTGCTATTACTGATTTCGATCACGCTGTAGTCCTGCTGGAGTAGTACGTTACACCGGTGCATAACGTCGTTGCCCTGGAAACGGAGGGGATGGGGTAGTTGTAATAAAGTAAACTTCCATTTCAACTTTGGTTTGTGTTGGTGTGTCACAAGATTCGCTCCCCTTAACTTATCGCCTTGGAAACAATACGATTCCCCAAAGATAAAACAATCTACCCTAGAAAATGCCTGCTACATACAGTAAGGATTTTGGAAACATCAAACAAATCCATGGTTACTCAATTGGTATGTGCTGCTTGCATGAATTATGATTGAACTTTCCAATTTGCGAGACGAAAACCTTAGTTCGCGTGCAAAAATGTGGTTAAGTAAAGCTACATTCCAACCGTGGTGGATTGGTTAACAACATAACAAAGCCTTCCAAAGGCAAACTATTTCATTCCCGCGTCGCATTTGGTTGCTTTCGAGTTCATGCACGTTTTCTTTGGGAAAGTAAAGTAGTTTTGTGTCTCGGGGTGTCTTTGAAGTCACGGATTGCTGTATATCGGACCAACACAAATCACGCAAGACACCTTTAAATGAAATTTTTTAAACAATACTTGGAATGATTTCACCAAGAATCGAAATACTCGAAACATTTATTCTATGCGTCAGCTTTACGGTTATCAAATCCCGCAACAAAATCTCGGTACCTTCCGGGACCAATTGAATCACAATTCCATTTGCCATCGGTGTAGCGGAGCGAACCGGAGGTAAACAAATAATTGTACGGCGCACATTTCCACGTGAGCTCAACGGTTGAAACCGATCCTCGTGGTTGCCCACGCGGCTCAAGCGCAACGGTAACACTCGCTGTACGCATTTGTTTCTTCCATTTTTTTTTCATCGTTCGTTTGTTGTGTTTCTAATGCGCTCTAAAAATACCGCCCGCCATGCGACTAATGGGCCAGAAATATCTAGTTATTTCCCATTGCGATCGAATTCCCCCCGGGATTTAGATGGCCTTTCCTGGGAATATGATAAAAGCGCTCCATGGAATCGATGTCAGCAAGAGTAAGCGTGCTGGTGTTCCGTAATCGCAGTAGTCACAGGAAGTCCACCCGACTAACAGGTTGGCATCGGGATAACAGGCAGGGTGCGAATGCTAGGATAAAAATAAAACATCCCCCTGGCCACTCCTCTGCCTGCGTTCGCGGACACAAAGAAAACTGAAGCAAAACAAAGGACGGAAGCAAATTAGCGTCCGCTTGCTGTATTCTTTCATTTTGTATGCAAGTAGTTTGGATGCTTGCTACGGTTTTCTCATTTTCATTCCTTGTGTCGATCCAAGAATGCTACGTTAACCAACGATCCGTTGTTGCTTTCATCCCCCGCACAATGTTGCTGGATTTCCGGTACACGAAGTAGTAGGTGTCATGTGCCGCCCTTCAGAGACAGCACGATTTATGGACGCGTATGTAAATAACCCCATAAGGCGGTGGAAGGGCTCCGCCACAGACACAGTACAGTGTGGCTTAAAAAATGGCAAGTGCTGCGTTTCGAGCATGGCCTGCCTGTGATGTGTTCGTTATGGCACAGACATTGGGAGCTACTA